>CAVLGL010000137.1:21620000-21810000 GCA_963668995.1 Parnassius mnemosyne
TTAGATCTATGACAGACATTAATGGCACTAAAACATAACTAAAATTAATATTTAGCGAAATAGAACTGAAACTGAAATAATTGGAATAACATGTTCTTTATTGTTATAGCATAACATGTAAAAATCTAAATTCTAAATTTTAAATATATGTACATAGAAAAAATAATAGTAAACAGATGAACTTTCGTTTAAAATACTTCATTTAAAAAAATCGTAACACTCGGCAGCGTGGCATATATCCACAATTTGTTTCATCAGCCTCAGTAGAGAAAGCTTCGGATGAAAGTTTCATCGTATCTGCAAGCTACAGGCGTGGAAATAAAACTGACGCTCGTAAGCTTTGTATTTAACAACTTTGCAATCAACGCAAGATAAATGAAACTAACTCTTTTAAAACAACAAGACTACCAACGAAATTATAGGCAATATCTTTTTTTCTTTTTAAATATAATCCTGAGCTTTACTAATATTTAATGACTAATTTTTCAATCCACTCATGAAATCCATTTAATACTTTGGTGAAGTTAATGTTAAAATATTTAATTCAGTTTAATCTTTTTATCCTATATATTATACACATTGTATTTTATCACCATTTCGGAAACCTTAAACTTGCTTACTTAATAAATGTTTAAACGAATGTTTAAATATTTACTAAGCAACTCTAAGACCTTTCTAGTAAAACACTGATAGCGGTATTTTAGGTAATTAAATAATGCATTATTCGTTTAGATAGCCAGTCATTGGGTATGAGACTTAGATGCTTTATACTATGATCTAAAGAAATAGGAGTGGTTTTATAAACTAATATAAACTCTTTTGCGAACAAAAACGAGCACCTTACCACAGAAAGAATTTTATTGTAACTATTAAATTGTTGGATAATTTTAGGTAGTTTTATACTCAGAATTTTGTAAATTAATTAGTAATTAATAGTGTTCGTCAGTTTTATCATAACATTTTGGTTAAATTATTAAGTAATAATGTTAAAATTCAAAGCACCTGTTCGCTAAGTAAAAATTAAACACGTTTTTTTCTTTGTTTTTTTTTCTTTAACAAAGTAAAAGCATATAATAGTTTAGCATGGCATGTGACCTCTACTAGCTGAAATCACAGCTTGCATCTATCTGGGCATGCTTGCAAGTATTTCTCGCAAGTGTTTCTTGCGAAATACGTTCCCACAACGGGTTAATCACATCACTTAGCTCTCCGATGGTCTTCGGAGTCGGCTGCACTGATTTTACTCATCTTTTCAGAGCGTTCCAGACATGCTCGATGGGGTTTGGGTCAGGATTTTGAGCTGGCCAATCCAAACGATGAATTCCAAATTCCTGGCTTCATCGGAGAAGAGTATCCTATTCCAGTCTTCTTGAGTCCATAAAACACTAATTTCGACCGAAAGTAAGCCTGGCAACTCAGTTTTCACGGAGCAATTTACGACAGCGGGATATGCAAAGACTGTATGTTAGCAGCGAAAAGCCTACTTCTGACCGTATATAGACTAATTTGCACTTTTCTTACTTCTTCGAGGATATTCTCTAGGTCCACATACGAAAATTATCGATTGTTCAACGCTTGACTTGAAACCAGAAAACGATCGTCCCGTAGTTCGTTACATGATTTTATTCCAGAACAAGGTCATTTCTTGACGGAAACGGTCTTTTGATAGCCCTGCCAGGTATTTTGGACTGTTGAACGATACACATTTGGGCTCTGAGTCACGAGGAACTGGCTGCAACCCTCTTAAAGCAGCACAAAAATTTTGCTGGCTTTTATCACTTTCTCTACTGTTTTCAAGATTGCTAAATAGCAATAACATTTCTAAATATATATAGGAAATGAGAGAATTCAATAAAAATGGACTAATTTTTATTTAGGGTTGATATCAACGACAATCGAGAGTTTGCGCCACCAATTGAAGTAAAAAGTTTTTTTCTCTAGAATCCAGCCTCAGGCTGAAATTTGAATTTGAAGCGTACAGTTTTAAAACACGTGGCACTTTTATAAGCGGCCAGTAAATATGTTCAAATGAATAAAAACTTTTTGTATTGTAATTTTTCAAGCAAGAAAAATCAAAACCGCCTGTTTTTTTTTTTGCTAAAGTGTAGGCGATAAAAAAGATATTACAATAATGGTCCCATAACACTTATACCTGTTTTGTCTAAAGTATTTAAAAAGGCCATACATACCAGAATCTATAATTTTAACCTCGAATTATGGTTACACGAACTCAACAGATGTAGTATAAGAGGCACTAAAATTAATAGAAGATTATATAAGTCAACGAAAACAGTGCGTTGAGGTATCAAGCTATGTATGTCCAGAGACAACGTAATAAAAATTATAGATCACGATATCGCGAAAATAAATGCGGAGTGCCGCATGTAAGTATACCAGGACCACTATTATTCATAATACACATATACGATCTTTCCAACATAACTACACACAAATGTGTGCTGTATGCTGATGACATTACCATTAATATTGAAAATAATAATAAAACTTTTGACTACGAATACGAAATAAATAGTACTTTAGAAAAAAATACTAGATTGGTTAAGGCAAAAATATTTACAAGTTAACATCGGAGAAACTAAAATGATAAGATTTCAGACATATAATAGTAAACAAGCAACACTTAAAATCGAATATGAGAAAGAAGTTGTACATATCAATTTTTTAGGTGTAACAATAGACAAGTTTGTAATTGGAAGACACATATAGATAACCTATGTAGAAAGTTAGATAAATTTGTCTTCGTTCTATATCGTTTAAGACGAATGGCTAACATAGGAGCCGCAAATTCTGCCTATCATGGATATGTTTCTTCGATCTTACGTTACGGTTTAATAATTTGGGGTAATTTTGTCGATTTAATTACAGCTTTTTCACGGGCAAAAAAATATGTAAGGTCTTTATGCGGAGCACACCAATTAAATAGTTTCATTCCCCTTTTTTTTGCAAACATAAAATGTTTCCGCTTCCAGCATTATACATTTACGAAATCTATGTCTTTGTTCACAAAAATAGTAATTTATTTGAAAGACTGAAAGATGTAATTAGGAATAGTAGAAACATACATATATTGTGTATTACAAGGCAAAGAAAACAACTATACTAAAAAAAAGGTATATTGTATGGCAATACATGCTGCCGCAGGGTTTCTTGCTAGTTCTTCCCAGGACAGAGGTATTTTCCAAACCAGTGGTAAATAAAAAAATGACTTTCAATAAGTATTATGTAATAATCAATATTGAATGAAAATCATTCTATTCTATTCTATTCTTAATTGATAAATTTGACTTGAATTGTAATTATTGAAATTAATCTCGACTTAAATTATTTCCAGGTTTTAACTAAAAAATATTATGAATTAAGTGACTGACATTATTGTTTTTAAATAGATGCTATTTAGTTTCCTTAAGTATAGCTGTAAGTATATTTATATTCTGTAATAATTAATGTCTTGATATTCTATTATATTCTAACATAATCTGTCTGAAAATATTCGTGCGCCGAAAATGGCAGAATATTTAGAATCCGAATTATTTTCTAACGACTTTAATTTACCATATTCTAACAAATAAATCGTCGTAATATCGTATTAACTTTTTTTATACTCGTAGTAAAAGGGTGACAAGCGAACATACAGTCCTCCTCGTTTGCGAATCTAAATGCAGATGCGTTGTCAGCAGATACCTGCAACATGACTCTAACATGTATGAATCTTAAGTCTAAATAACGCAACATTAATAGATTTCACCGAGGCGAAGCCAGAGCAGAGCAGAAATGTTTTCCCATTAGTAGAAATTTTCTAATTATTAGCGGGTTTTCGCTAACTCGCATAATGTTGACGGTACGGTCTCGATGTGTCGTAATTTCTAGTCCCATTCTTTATCCGTACGGACCGTAAGTCTTGTGATTCTGTGTTGTTGATGATTCTGTACGTCACTATTATAATAGTTGAATCTCTTAGAGCTTAAATGATTAATATCTGAACTTAGTATTTCAACATTTTATATGTATTACTGTGAAGACTTTAACGCACTTTTGCAATATTTAGTATTATAATTTTGTTCTTAAATTAATCGGAATATATTTCAAATTATTTAAAATTCCATCCATCATCTTGAATTTAATATAAGATGATCATTCCATGGCCTCTTACCTAATTTTCACACTAAGCAGAAGTTTCGATCAGAAAGTTATAAAGAGCTAGAGTTGTGACGCCTAAATCTTAAACCATAAAGGTAACAACGCATATGTATCAATGGAATGCAGTAGCCACTTCAACTTCAATTTAAAAAAAAAGTAGCTGTTAGAATTAGGCTTACGAACATGTACACAGTTCATCTGATAGTAAGTGAATGCTGTGGTCCTTGGACATCTACATCTATTTTCGATTAAGAAACAAAATGCAAATGCATTGTCTCCCCTGGGGACAAATAAAACACCTCGTTTCCAGTAAAATGGTATCCGTTTCTCTACACTCACTATACGAAACTGCAGCCTTTACTTTTTTTTGTAACGGTGGTAGAGCCCCGCAGCAGTTTTTGCTGTTGCACGTATGGGCCGGCTCGAGCCGGGTTGGTACCACGACCTCACAGAATACCGGCGTGAAGAAGAGGCTCTGCTTCTGCGTTTCGTCTGGTGAGTGCAAGTGGCCGGAGGCCCAATTCCCCCCCACCCCCCCATCAACATGGTAGCGGAATTATACAGTAGACTACCCCAGGAGGGTACCAGTACCCCTGGAGAATCCCTCGCTGAGCATCCACGACCATGTTATTCCAATCCTGAGCGTGGGTGCTCAGGCTGCCCCGCGTATTCTGGGGGGGGGGGGGGCAAAATTCCGCTCAAAAACAAAACTGCTCGGGGCAAACTGAGCAACAATACCAAGGCGACCCCTGCCACGCTATCCGTGAATTTCTGCAACATCAGGGGACTTCACTCTAACCTAAACGCCGTCCACTACCATCTCGAGACGGCGAAGCCGGCCTTGCTCTTTCTGACCGAGACGCAGGTTTCCTCTTCGGCTGATATTTCGTATCTCTTCTACCCGGGGTACAAATTGGAGCACTCCTTTGTGCCTCGGGCTGGAGTTTGCGTGTATGTCAGAGAGGACATCTGTTCTCGACGCCTCGGCAGTCTTGAAGGTTCGGACCTGTCCATCCTTTGGCTACGCGTAGACAGCGACGACCATCCGCGCGTCTACGGGTGCCTCTATAGGTCCCATAGCGGTAATGCCGAAACAGACCGACTCATCGACCACGTCCAAATGGCTACAGATTCCTTGCTACAACAGGTCCCATCCGCAGAGATCGTGATCCTTGGCGATTTTAACGCCCACCATGCTGAATGGCTCGGTTCACGTTTAACCGATCATGCGGGGAGATCTGTTTATGACTTTGCCTTGGCATATGGTCTGACACAACTGATTACTTCGCCTACGCGGATTCCAGATGTGGAGGACCATACACCTTCCCTGTTGGACCTTCTGCTGACCTCTCATCCAGACGGATATCAGGTTTCCGTCGATGCCCCTCTCGGCTCTTCGGACCATTGTCTGATCCGGAGTATGGTGCCACTCACGCTCCCTTCGCGGTTGCGTTCTGCAGGTTGCCGCCGTGTTTGGCATTACAGGTCGGCGGATTGGGACGGAATGCGGTCTTTCTTTGCATCCTACCCAGGGCGGGTTTGCTTCTCGCCGGATGATCCCAGCGCTGTTGCTGACTCTGTCACTGATGTGGTGCTACAGGGAATGGAACTATTTATTCCATCATCTGTGGTACCCATCGGAGGCAGATCTCAGCCTTGGTTTGGTCGCTCCTGTAAGACTGCATTGCGCAGTAAGCAGGAGTGTTATCAAGCCTGGGCTGCGGCTTCGGTGTCTCGGGATGTAAACACCAGCACATTAAAAAAGAAGTATAACTTCGCCTCCAGGTCCTTCAAAAGAGTTATTGCCAAGGCAAAGTCAGAGCACATAGGCAGAATTGGCAAGAAACTAGTTCGCCTTCCTTCGGGAACCCGTGCATTCTGGTCTCTCGCCAAGGCTGTCCAAGGGAATTTCTGTAAGCCATCACTACCATCTCTGCACAGGGAGGACGACTCACTGGCCCAAGACGCAAAAGACAAAGCCGACCTTTTAGGCTCCCTTTTTGCGTCCAACTCGACTCTTGATGACGGGGGGAAAATACCGCCGACCATCCCGCGGTGTGAGTGCTTCATGCCGGATGTGCTATTCTCACAGCGCTCAGTTCGCAAAGCACTTCTCTCCCTGGACATCCAGAAGTCAAGTGGGCCTGACGGAATCCCCCCAATTGTGCTGAGGACGTGTGCTCCGGAGTTGGCGCCGGTCCTAACGCGTCTTTTCCGGTACTCCTACTTCCAAGGTGTAGTCCCGAATTCATGGAAGACAGCTTTTGTCCACCCGATCCCTAAAAAAGGCGACCGCTCAGACCCGTCCAACTATAGGCCTATCGCCATCACCTCCTTGTTCTCCAAAATAATGGAATCCATTATTAACTGCCAGCTCATCCGGTACCTTGAGGATCACCAGCTCATTAGTGACCGCCAATACGGTTTTCGTCGGGGTCGATCAGCTGGTGATCTTCTGGTCTACCTGACCCATAGATGGGCGGAGGCAGTCGAGTCCAAGGGGGAGGTGTTGGCTGTTAGTCTGGACATTGCGAAGGCCTTCGATCGGGTTTGGCACAAAGCGCTTCTTTCGAAGCTCCCTTCCTATGGGCTTCCCGAGAAATTGTGCAATTGGATCACCAGCTTCCTTGCAGATCGGAGCATCAAGGTCGTTGTAGACGGTGCATGTTCTGACTACAAGCCTATTAACGCTGGTGTTCCACAAGGCTGTGTGCTATCACCAACGCTGTTTCTTCTGCATATCAATGATATGTTGCTAACTGGTAACATTCATTGCTATGCGGATGACAGCACTGGTGATGCTCTATACACCGGCCGGGCCAATATTTCTCGGGAAAACGTCGCTGAGTACCGGAACAATCTTGTGTCTGAAGTCGAGTCTTTGCTGAACAAAGTCTCGGATTGGGGGCGACTAAATCTAGTCCAATTTAATCCTCAGAAGACACAAGTTTGCGCGTTTACCGCTAAAAAGAACCCCTTTGTCGTATCTCCTCAGTTTCAAGGCACTCCCCTTCTTGCCTCAGCCAGTATCGGTATCCTCGGAGTCGACATATCGAGTGACGTGCAGTTTCGTGGTCACTTGGAAGGGAAGACCAAATTGGCCTCTAAAAAGCTTGGCGTGCTCAGCAGAGCGGGACAGTATTTCATGCCGGCACACCGCCTGCAACTTTATAAGGCGCAGGTTCGGCCTCACATGGAATACTGTTCCCATCTCTGGGCAGGGTCTCCCCAGTACCAGCTCCTTCCACTTGACCGCATCCAGGGCAGAGCGGCTCGAATCGTCGACGACCGAGCCCTTTCCGATCGGCTCGATTCATTGGCACTGCGAAGAGATGTTGCATCTCTTTGCATTTTCTTTCGCATCTACCATGGGGAGTGCTCTGAGGAATTGTTCGGATTAATCCCAGCCGCCAAATTTCATGAACGCACATCGCGGCAGAACTCCCGATACCATCCACACCATCTGGATGATTGGCGGTCCACCACTGTGCGATTTAGAAGATGTTTTATTCCTCGCACGACTTTCTTGTGGAATCGATTACCATCAGCGATTTTTCCGGACCGATACGACTTAGGGACCTTCAAGAAAAGAGCCTACTCCTTTTTAAAAGGCCGGCAACGCATCTGCAATTCCCCTGGTGTTGCGGTTGTTCATGGGCGGCGGTAGTCACTTACCATCAGGTGAGCCGCATGCTCGTTTGCCCCCTCTCCTATAAAAAAAAAACCTGCTATTTTACGCAGGTATTTTTTAAGAACGTGGTGCTTCCTCGATCGAGCCGACCCATTCGTGCTACAACCATAATATAGCAGCAGCATGGCTCTACTACGTACGAAAAAGAATTACATTATTGTGGCGCGACAACTACGCTATTATAATATAAATTTTTTGCTAGTTGGGAACACAACTTCATATAAAATACTACCAACGAAAGTACTTGAGGCTATTAAAATTTAAAAAGATAAACAAGTGCAATTCATACTTGCATTACTAATGTTCCGCAAAATCAGCTACACACTTAAATTATTAGATAGTTCAAAAAAGTTGTGTAAATAATTTCAAAGAACACATATACATAAATAATTAAATATACACACATACAATATACCCACGTATACACACACACATACACACATTATATTAAATTCTCTTTGTGTCAATTAGCGATTTGAAAGCATCAAAATTCAGATGCTACTACGAATTTAGTAAACTAGAAATGCTTACAATATAAACAATAAAATATGTTAATTATCTACTTCTGTCAAAGCCGTAAAATGGGTTTTGGTTTAAGTTTATTTTTTGAATGAATAAATGGGTTAATATGAGAGAGAGAGAATTTATTGTTAAAATTTTTAACCATTCTGGTGAGAATACAATTTTTGCCATAATTAGTATGGGTTGGCTGGGTACTTTAATACGTTAAAATACATCCAGCCGTTTAGGCTAATATAGTCTAATAATTTAGACTACCTATATCAACCCACGGGTGTCGTAAGAGGCGCCAGAGGGAAACAAATCACGTGAAAGGCAGTAGCGTCTTCCTAATAATGACTAAAAATAAAAAAAATTCGCGTGCCAACTTGCTTGCCAAGCGTGACAGTTATGGCAAATATCCTACATATTATGCAATCAATGGGGGAGGCCTATGCTCAGCAGTTTAGGCTACAAAACGTGCCAAATAAATAGACATACATATATAGTCTCGAAAAACATAGCCCTCCTTCTGAGACAGTCCGATAAAAAACAAAAATACTTGTGAATATACATTGACAAATAATGATTTCTTATATTTACACAAACACTGCAGATTTTACGGATTTTATCGCGTTAAATTTACTTATTTTTAATTATAGATGTTTTGGGTACTTTACAGTACCCATGGTCACAGGGAGATTGAGATATTTGACGTCCCGATATTTTGAATATTAATTTTAGGTGTTATCTACAACGTACATCTACAATCCAAAACACAACTGTCTCTCAACGACTGATAAAATACGAGTAACATACTACTAAAAGTACAAGCAGGAAACAATGTTTTTATCTTATTACATATCCGTCTTGTACGAAAGTATATTATGTGGAAAAACCCTAAAACTACGTAAATACGTACATCAAAATTGTTTTTTGTAATGTACCTCATATTTTATGTATGAGCCCATCTAAATCTAGTTATTCAAATATTTGAAAGCAATAGCCTATGTTAGACTTAAAATTCATAGTTCAGTCATCATCACAAGTCCACTGCCGAACTTGCCCAACCAATTTTACAAAGTACGGTTCCGTGCCACCTGTATCAATCGATATCCTGTATCTCTTACCAAGTCGTCATTCTATCTTGTGAAGAGCCGCCGTACACTTCACTTACTGCTACGAATTTGCCACTTGAAAACCGTTTTTCACCATCGATTGTATGATCTCCTAACTATATGGCTAGGCACTTCATTTTAATGATCCGTTGAACTATGTCGGTTAGTCTGGATCTACTGCGAATATCCCCATTACGAATAAAGAGATTTAGCACGCGGAGAAACTCCGAGTGTAGCTCTCTCCATGGCTCGCTGTGCGACCTTGAATTTCTTCATACGACCAGCAGGTATAGAATACATCTCAGATATATATGTCATCATTTATGTCCTAGCTTCACGGAAATAATAACGTACAATAAAAAGTTACTTAATTGAGAAACTAAAAATGTATTAATATCTATATTGTTGATTATTGTTTTGCCACTTGTACTTATTGTACGATAATTTTGATTCTTTTGTTTCATATTATATACATAGATCTAACCAGTTTCGCCGTACAACTTAGAGAGAATGTCAATACTATAACCAATGAACATGCAATTTCACCAATTGGCCTACGATCGCAAGTATTTATAGATAAAAATTGATTTTATCGTTATGCCGTGAGCCGTGCTAAGTTTAGGCTAAGCGATCGTCGTCAATTGCACAATACGCAAACAACCCGGTTCGATCCTTGCCGACAGTAATAAAATTGATAATTTCAATTTTACCAACTATTCAGCATTGAAGAAAAATATCTTGAGAAAACATGTTTGTATTAGGAATAAAATATTTCAAAGATATGTTAAAAGTTCGTCAACTACAGAAGCGCAATGCTCTCAGTAATGAAATGGGGCCTGTACCTGACCGGTTTGACGTATACAGGCCGTATATCGTCATGTTATATCTGCTAACCCATATCGAAGCAAATTAAATGCAAGGAATTCCAGAGAAAGTATCCTGAGCTGTAAAAAATTTCCTGGAGAATCCATTCAAATGAGTTTGAACACCAATTTTATGATTAAAAGAGGAGAACCGTACAACTTTGTCATGAGTTAAAAAAAAAAGAAATTGAAATCTATCCTTAAAATATATAGATAAATATATAAATCCTTAAAAATGAGAAGCTAGAAGATATATAAGCTGGAAGTATAGAAGAAAGAACGCAGATTTCTAGAATCCTTCCTATGAATAAATTAAGAAAATAAGACACATAATAACTAATGTGTCGAGTGGTAGCATAAGAAAATTTGTCACCCCATTTCGTCCCGTGAGTGTCGAAAGTCGTCTCTTTATTTCATCGTCATTTTTTTATAGGAATTGCCGGAAAAATCTTATGGTGGATTGATGGTGATATAACACCTCGTTAAGCTCTGCCGTTAAATAGCCCGACCAGCGACGGCCAGAAGCGTCAATGATGCGAGACTTCTGATGCGTACATCCACGTCCAAGCGTGACGTATACAGCAAATCCTACTTACAACGGAAGAGGACCATTTTTAGCAGTGGGCTTTTACGGAATGATAATTATGATGATGATTAATATGAGATGATGATGGAAATGGAATCTAATGATTTCCACTACATTCCATTTCCATCACATTCGATCATTTATAATCGTCGCATTCATTTACAAAAAGTAAATTTTTAGGTTGCGACATTTTTTTTTCAAAATCTTTATTATTTACATAATATCTTATTTCTTATAGGATAGGATATGGGTACAAACGAGCACACAAACCAGCTGATGGTAAGTGGATGCTGTGGCCTATATACATCTACATTTATCCTTGATTAAGAAGCAAAATGCAGATGCGTTGTCATCCCTGAGGACCAATATGGAATGCCTCATTTCCAGTAAAAAGGATCTCCAGTTATCTACACTTACCATAGTACAGACATAGTAGCATTAAGTTGCAATTTTACACCGGTTTTTTGTGAGAGCATGGTCCTACCCCGGTCGAGCCAACCCATTCGTGCTACAATAATAAAAAAGTTTTATTATGTTACATATAATAAAAACTAGATAACTGATAAGAAAAAATAAATTCACACTAAGATTACAATAAAAAAAAATTGTGTATTAAAAATATTGTTTCCTTCATATATAGGTTATAGATATTGAATACCTATTATATTTATATCAGATTAAATAATAAGATTAAGAAGAAAAACAAACCTAAGAAAAGTATAAAAATCTAAAAATAGTAGTTACATGTAATGGGATAAGTTTTTATCTAAGCCTTAACATAATATGGTAAAAGTTAAAAGATTTCATAGTCAAATAGGCAAAGGACGCTCCGAAAACCAATATTATTCAACGATACTTTTATTAAAATTTTATTTAAACTGCATAATTTTAAAAGCATTTTGGAGCTGATTTTATGATGAATAAATCGAATCAAAAAATATTTTGATAAAACACTCATAAATTAAAAAAATATTTTAATATATAACATCTTTTATATTTACGTATGTAAATAAAAAAATAATAATAAAAAGCCTTTTATTCCATGCATGATAACACGATAGATTTTATATTATTAATTATGGGACCCCAAGTAAGATGGTAGCTCCCAGCCACCGTCTGCAATAGAATTACGTCGAATTTTTTTAAATTAAATCCATTAAGAATTATCCTTAATAAAATTGGTGTTCTTTTGCAGATGACCGCGAATTCCACGGTCAACTGCAACTTTTTGCAACATCTGGAAACTTCACTCGAACCTAAACGCCGTCCACTACCATCTAGAGACGGCGAAGCCGGCCTTGCTCTTTCTGACCGAGACACAGGTGTCCTCTCCGGCTGATACTTCGTATCTCTCGTAGCCGGGGTACATATTGGGACACTCCTTTGCGCCTCGGGCTTTGCTTATACGTCAGAGATAACATCTGTTCTCGACGCCTCGGTAGTCTTGAAGGTTTGGACCTGGCCATCCATTGGCTACGCATAGACAGACATGACCATCCGCGCATCTACGGGTGCCTCTATAGGTCCCATAGCGGTAATGCTAAAACAGACCGACTCATCGATCTCGTCCAAATGGCTACAGATTTCTTGCTACAATAGGTCCCATCCGCAGAGATCGAGATCCTTGTTGATTTTAACGCCCACCACGCCAAATGGCTCAGTTCACGTTTAAACGATCATGCAAGGAGATTTGTTTATGACTTTGCCTTGGCATATGGTCTGATACAACTGGTTACTTCGCCTACGCAGATTCCAGATGTGGAGTATCACACCTTCCCTTGGACCTTCTGCTGACTTCTCATCTGGACGGATATCAGGTTTCCGTCGATGAATGTCGACAGATATCGTTCTATCGGCTCTTCGGACCGTTGTCTGATCCGGAGTGTGGTGCCACTCACGTTCCCCTCGTGGTTGCGTTCTGCAGGTTGCCGCCGTGTTTGGCTTTACAGGTCGGCGGGTTGGGACGCAGTGCGGTCTTTCTTTGGATCCTACCCATAGGGGCGGGCTTGCTTCTCGCTAGATGATCCCAGCTCTGTTGCCGACTTTGTCATTAAAAATTGTTTGTCATTAAAATTAAGTGCTACAGGGAATGCAACTTTTTATTCCATCATCTGTGGCACCCATCGGAGGAAGATCTCAGCCTTGGTTTGGTCGCTCCTTTAAGACTACTGTATAGGCAAGAATATTTATTTTTATTATTTACCTTCGAAACGTATTTTAACGCGCGCGCTTGGCCTCGATATCGAGGTCACCTCCCGCTCCCCCCGGCCGCCTGACGCGGCGGGATAGGACTTTTCGAGAATTAGTGTAGAATTTCTTGCGAGCTAGACTGACGTGTTTCCGCTACTAACTTGTTGAGAAAGTATCCACCCGCGTAAATCGCTGTGAGAACGAATCGTTCATCAGGAATTACTAACTCCGTTAAATTCATTGTGCAATCATAATAGTGATTTACCTCTGAAGTACTACGTGTAGCTGTCCCATTTCGTGACAACCCAGGAAGAGTGCCTCCAGAGGGGGAAAGTTCCGAAGATACCAGCGCATACCTTCTTCCGGACGGCATTGCGTCATCCAGATCAGGGCCCGTTAACATACACGCACATACAATTACACATACACTCACGACACTGTGATCAGCTGGGCCGGTCTCGGAGGATCGTCTCCGCTCCTGGAGCAGGTGAGTGCCTTATCGTACTGACATTTCCCCTCTTTGTTTCCATCAGAAATTTCCACGTGGCCACATTGAGCCCGACCTACGTCTGCTCGGGAAGTCTTCAGCTCATGGGCCCCTGAGGATCTGATCCTTTAAGGGAGCGGCCGTAGGCCGCAACAAACTGGTAGCAGAGCGTGGTTCCGGGTTCGATTCCCGGTCGATCCCGACCATAGTGTTGATAAACATTAAACAATTCTGGTGGCAGGGAGCGTTGGTTTGATTGGTTTAATTTGTATCTACAATCACGCCCGTCCTTAATACGTAAAAATATTTTTTTGCACGTAATAATAGAATTATTTCCCTTTGTTGTTTGTTGCTTGCCTTTTTTGGGTTAGTAGGTAGTTTGAAAAACCGCGCCCTAGGTTGCGCAAGCGGGAGTTTATCTATAGATATACGTCATGTAGGTAGATGGTTATTTTTACGTAATCGGTTAATTATCGTTGTCGGATAGTTGTAGTGGATTACTTATCGATTTCTGAATTTCGAAGTATCTTCGTTTATACTGTAATTTGTAATTGAACTAAAGAGTAGTAATTGTATTTGCGCAATTTGAATTTAACTTGATTTGACCGTACTAGGGTTGTTACGTGCTAATTTGATTTGTGTTTTTTCGTATTTACTTGTAGTTTGATTGATATTATCGTATTAGTAGTACTGTATTCGTTATTTCTTTTATTTTCTTATTAGTATTCGTTATTGTATTGTATTTAGTATGCCGTCACATAAGCTACTAATTCGTTGCTTGCGGACTGAGCTGCGCTGGGCCACCAGCGCACACGCATTGATAGGCCGACCGGACAGGGTCTATAATCTGAGGAAGAGGCTCGAGCAGGTCGATGCTCGAAGGGCTGCCGAGGAGGAGGCTTACTCTGAACTCGAGGACTCGGAGGTGGAAAAGGGAGTCCTGGACTCCTGCCGCGCGGACTACGAGCAGTTCCTCGCGCTAACGGATGACCTGATCGAGGCGGGGGCCAAGGACGCGGAGAGGGAGCGCGAAGCTCGGCTGAGTAGTCTTCTCGAGTCCCCGCGGAAGCCGCCTACTCAGCCAGAGCTGCTAGGACGACTCCCCACGCTGGACCTGCCGAGGTTCTCCGGGGTCCTCTCGGAGTGGCTGACCTTCGTCGGCATGTTTGACAGCCTGGTGGACGCCCGGAGGGACCTGACCCCCTGCCAAAAAATGGGGTACCTCCTGGCATCACTGGAGGGGGAGGCCCGGGGCGTCGTCGGCCACCTTAAGTTGTCGGACGACGCCTACTAAAACGCCAGGGACCTCCTCGCTGGAAGGTACGCCAACGTCCGGTGGATTGCGGACGATCATGTTCGGAGGCTGCTGAACCTCCCTCTGCTGAAGGACCGGACTAGACTACGTGAAGACATAGTGAATCCAGTCGTCATAGCGTGCAACTCGTTGCGGCGGCTGGATTTACTTGTGGACGAGTGGTCTTTTCTGCTCCTTCATATAGTGCTGTCCCGCCTGCCCCTCAACCTTCGGCTCCATTTTGAGGAGAGGTACGGAGGGGATGGCGCTTCGTACATGCCCCCCTTTAGGGGCCTGCTGCGGTTCCTGGAGGAGCAGTGTAGGCAGCTGGAGAACGCAGCAGGCGCCGTCGAGGGCCCCCCGGCCGCCTCCCGAGCGGTGCCCAGGGAGAGGCGGAATCAGCCGGCCAAGGCGGCGCCCACCCCCCTGAGGCCGAGCGGAGCCCCCGCGGGAGGGCGCCCCCCAGTACCCTCCTATAGTGGCCTAGCGACCCGGGAGGCGCCTCCCCGCTCCTATTGTCGAGCATCCGACCACCGGGCGGCGTCGTGCCCGAAGTTGTTGCGCAAGCCGACTACGGCGAGGCGAATCATCGCCAGGGAGCGCAGCTGGTGCTTCTCGTGCCTGGAGAGGCATTTACAACGAGACTGCCCGCACCAGCGGCCCTGCACGCACTGCCAGGGTAACCACCACGTCATATTGTGCCTGGGTGCGCGCGGCTCGTCCTCTCAAGGCCCTGACAGCCCCCCGACTCCCACGGGCGGGGGCGCCCAGTCACGCCCACTGTCGGGCAACGCCCGGCGCTCACCGATGGAGCACAGCGCCCCTCGTTCTGAGGGGAGTCCCTCCCTCGATCGGTCTGGGAGTCGTTCCCCCAGGGGCGGGGGGGTCTTCACCCCCCCTCAGCGAGTTGATAGTGGATTCGCAGCCACTCAGCGGTCAGCTAGACCGTTCTCACCCCCGTTGGCTGAGTGGCCGCGACTGGAACGCCGCCCGCCCCCCTTTGGTCGGTGCCGGTACTACCGGGTTCCGGAGACTGCTTATCAGCCCCGGACCTTGGAGCCGAGGATCCCCGAGTTTCCCCAGGTCGGCCCGTTCGGGGAATTCCAGTCAAGGGTCATCGAGACGCCGTCGGAGTGCCGCGCTCGGGGGCCCCGGTTCGGGTGCCGGTCCAACAGAGGCAGCTCCAGATAGGAGGCTGCCGCCCTAGCTCCCGCCATGGCCGCCTCCACTGAGCATATAAGTCGTCAGCAGTCCACCTGTCAAACTGTTCTATTGCCGACGGCCTCAGTGAAGGTTTACAACCCGAGCGGCGACCGCTTAACGGTTCGAGCTCTATTGGATTCGGGTTCCCAACGTAGTGTGGCCTCTACTCGGTTGGTGGGAAGACTGGGGCTCCCCTGGAGCTCTGAATCACGTCCGATGGTAGGTATCGGAGGTGCCGAGCCTCCTGCTCCTAGGGGACAAGCGGAGTTGGTGCTCAGCCCTGACAGCGAACACCTTCGTATTTTAGTCAAGGTAAATGTCCTCGACGACATTGTAGGGTTCCTCCCTAACGTTCGTATAAATGACAGCGCTGTACGCTGTGCGTCGGCTTTGAGACCGGCAGACCCTCGGTGGGCCCAACCTGGGCCTATAGATTTGTTACTGGGGGCTGACACGCTGGTTGTCCTCTTGTTAGGTGAGATACGAGCTCTGCAGCCCGATGGTCTGTCAGCCATTTCCACGATATTTGGGCACAGCTTTTTTGGACCGGTTATGTGGTCTCCTCCCCCCCCGACGGCCGACCTGCTCTCCGTCGTGGGCGTGTCTCTATCGGACGCCGTCCAGCGGTTCTGGGAAATTGAGGAACCACCACATGCAGCTCGAGTCGACCCTCTGGACCGTGAGTGTGAATTGTTCTACCAGAACAATACCGGCCGGCGGGTTGACGGTCGTTTCGTCACTCGCTTACCCTTTCTGGACTCACGCCCCTCTTTGGGTCAATCTCGTGCTCTGGCCGAGAAGAGGTTGCTTTCCATGGAGCGCCGCATGCGGCGCGACCCAGCCTTTCGCGACAAATATGTCGAGTTCATGCGCGAGTATCAGGCGCTGGGTCACATGTCACCGTCCAACTTCGAATGGCGTTCACAGGAGCACTACTTCCTCCCTCACCATGCGGTCTTGAGGACCCCTGAGAGTAAGATTCAGGTAGGTTTTGACGGTTCCGCCCCCACATCAAACGGTGTGTCTCTGAACCAGTGTCTTCACTCGGGTCCTAAACTGATCAAGGACATATCCGACATTTTGACCCAATTCCGTCGACACCAAGTGGTTTTTGTCGCGGACATTCGGATGATGTTTCGCCAATCAGTGGTTCATCGTGATAACCGCCGATATCAGCTGATATTGTGGCGCGAGAAGCCCAGCGATCCTATACAGGTATTTGAGCTGAACACCACCACATATGGACTCCGGTCCAGCCCGTATATCGCCATGCGAACCCTCCTTGAACTCGCGGAGAGAGAACGCCTGAGATACGCTCGGGGAGCTTCTATTTTGGAGACTTCGGTCTACATGGACGACATTTGTACGGGCGCTTCCACCGTCGAGGAGGCTCTGGTCTTGCGAGACGAATTAATTGCCACCCTGAAGTCTGGAGGCTATGAGTTGCGCAAGTGGTTGTCGAACTCCCCTCATATTTTGAAGGACCTCCCAGGAGAGGATCAACAAGACCCTCATCTATTCGAGCACCCTGAAAATCCTAATTTGTTGACTGTGCTGGGCATTCAATATCAGCCTGTTCAGGATACTTTCACGTATCGAGTCAAACTCGATCCCCCTCCCAAAGCATGGACCAAGCGCTCCGTGCTGTCTACAGTAGCCCGCACCTTCGATCCTAGTGGATGGATCACTCCGGTCATTTTTTTGGCTTAGTGCTTTTTTCAAAAGCTCTGGATATCCGGGTTGGGTTGGGACGAGCCTATTAGCGGTGCTCTCTTGCGAGAGTGGATCTCCATTGTGTCCTCCCTTCCGGACATCAACCGGGTCTCCATGCCAAGGTGCTTCCTCCCTTAAGGGAAATGCAGGGCTACCCTAAATGTATTTTGCGACGCCTCTGAGAAGGGCTATGCTGCTGTCGTATATTTGCGGACGGTGAGTTCCTCTGGTCATACTGCCGCCCATCTCGTACTCGCTAAAAGCAAGATTGCTCCCATTAGGTCCCGCTTAACTATCCCTAAATTGGAACTGTCCGGTGCCGCTCTCCTCACGCGACTCCTCAACCACGTTCACTCTTCCTTGAAGCCTGTAATCGACATTACGGGCGTCTACGCATGGTCGGACAGTGAGATCGTAGTTTGTTGGCTCCGAGCTGCACCTCACAATCTCGAGGTCTTTGTGGCGAACCGTGTTTCTCAAATCCAGAGTTCTGAGACTTCTCTCAACTGGCGACATGTCCCAGGGGAGTTGAATCCCGCGGACTGTGCTTCTCGCGGCTGTGAGGCCCCATCGCTGGTTGACCACCCACTGTGGTGGGGTCCCGATTGGTTATCTGGGTCTCAGTCATTCTGGCCCCGGGGCAATTACTCCGAACCTACCGAATTGCCGGGCCTACGAGCCCGAGTCGGAGTGGGCAAGGATAAGCCCACTCGGGATCTCTCTCTTCTGGAACGGTACAGCTATCTCGATAAGCTCTTGGGAGTTACTGCTTGGTTGCGCCGCTTTGTCCGCAATTCGAGATACCCATCCCACCGACTCTCTGATAGCGTTTTGTCCCCTAGCGAGCGCCGGGAAGCTTTGATGCAATGGACCCGTATGGTCCAAACGGAGCAATTTGAGCCCGTCATTGAAAACTTGAAGCGTGGCTCTGTTATCAAGGGCGCCCTGGCCCGCCTGAACCTATTTCTGGATAACGCGGGGATGCTGCGCGTTGGCGGACGTTTGAAAAATTCTCAACTGCCGTACGGGGCTCGACACCCGTTGCTGCTCCCGAAGGACGGCGCCCTGGTCCGATTGCTGGTAGCCCACTACCATGTTCAAAATGCCCACGCTGGGTGCAACGCTCTTTCGGCTATTTCACAGCGGGAGTTTTGGATTTTGTCTGGCCGACGTCTCATCCGGAGCGTCATCTTTAATTGCATACCCAAATGTTATAAACTGAAGGCCACCATATCGCAGCCCCTCATGGGTGACTTGCCGCCCGACAGCGTCAGGGCCATCCGACCATTTGCTGGAGTCGGAACCGACTTTGCTGGCCCCTTCCTCGTTAAGTCCTCTAACATTCGTAACGCCCGTTCGCATAAGGCCTATCTTTGCGTCTTCGTGTGCCTCTCCACTAAAGCCGTTCACTTGGAACTTATAAGCGCCCTCAGCACGGAAGCCTTCTTGGCCACGCTTGGCCGTTTCGTATCGCGGCGCGGGTTGCCGGACTTGATCCGGTCGGATTGCGGAACGAATTATAAGGGCACGGATAAGTATCTAATGGAGGTCGTCGAGTTTCTGTCTAGCCACCGTACCCATTTAGGCAATGCTATGTCAAAAAGGGGCATCCAGTGGAAATTCGACCCTCCGGCGTGTCCCCACTGGGGCGGTATTTTTGAGGCGGTGGTTAAAGTGGCAAAAACGCATCTCCGTCGCGTTATTGGTGAAGCTATTTTGACATTTGAGGAGCTCGCCACTGTATTCTGTAAAATTGAGGCGGTACTCAACTCTCGGCCCCTCTGTCCCCTCTCCTCCGACCCGAATGATTTGGAGGTTCTAACCCCGGGACACTTCCTGATTGGCCAGCCTCTTAACGCTCTGCCCGAGTACCCCTTCAGGGAAACGAGCGCTTCACGGCTTAGCAGGTTTGCCCTGCTGCAACAGATGACTCAAAGCTTTTGGCGCCGATGGTCCCTGGATTACCTACATCTTTTGCAGCAGCGCGTTAAGTGGTCTGACAGGACGGAGCCTCCTCGGGTGGGAGACCTCGTGTTGATTAAAGAACCAAACGCTCTACCTTTGTATTGGCGCCGTGGGCGCATTGTTAAATTGTCGTATGGAGCGGATGGGGTGCCTAGGGTGGCCGAGGTTTTAGTCGGAGATTCGGTCTTGCAACGTGCCGTCGCGACCTTGTCCCGTTTGCCAATCTACTCGCGGACCTAATGCCTTATGTCCGGGGCGGGGGTTTGTATAGGCAAGAATATTTATTTTTATTATTTACCTTCGAAACGTATTTTAACGCGCGCGCTTGGCCTCGATATCGAGGTCACCTCCCGCTCCCCCCGGCCGCCTGATGCGGCGGGATAGGACTTTTCGAGAATTAGTGTAGAATTTCTTGCGAGCTAGACTGACGTGTTTCCGCTACTAACTTGTTGAGAAAGTATCCACCCGCGTAAATCGCTGTGAGAACGAATCGTTCATCAGGAATTACTAACTCCGTTAAATTCATTGTGCAATCATAATAGTGATTTACCTCTGAAGTACTACGTGTAGCTATCCCATTTCGTGACAACCCAGGAAGAGTGCCTCCAGAGGGGGAAAGTTCCGAAGATACCAGCGCATACCTTCTTCCGGACGGCATTGCGTCATCCAGATCAGGGCCCGTTAACATACACGCACATACAATTACACATACACTCACGACACTGTCATCAGCCGGGCCGGTCTCGGAGGATCGTCTCCGCTCCTGGAGCAGGTGAGTGCCTTATCGTACTGACATTTCCCCTCTTTGTTTCCATCAGAAATTTCCACGTGGCCACATTGAGCCCGACCTACGTCTGCTCGGGAAGTCTTCAGCTCATGGGCTCCTGAGGATCTGATCCTTTAAGGGAGCAGCCGTAGGCCGCAACAACTACATTACCCAGTAAGCAGGAGTTTTATCAGGCCTGGGCTGAGGCTACGGCCCCTCAGGATGTAAGCACCAGCATGCTTAGAAAGAAGTATAACTTCGCCTCCAGGTCCTTCAAACGATTTATTGCCAAGTCAAAGTCAGAGCACATCGGCAGAATTGGTGAGAAACTAGTTGGCTACGCTGTGCAAGGGAATTTCTATAAGCCATCACTACTATCTCTGCACAAGGAAGAAGACTCACTGGCTCACGACGCAAAAGTGAAAGCCGACTTTTTAGGCTCCCTTTTTGCGTCCAATTCGACTCTTGATAAGGGGGGAACACACCGCCGACCATCGCGAGGTGTGAGTACTCCATGCCGGATTTCCGGTTCTTACAGTGCTCGGTGTCTTTTCATGTAGGGTAAAAAACCCGTTTTAGGAATATTACCGATTCGATTTCACAGTATCCATAATATTATTAAAGGTTACTAGTTTGTTATGTTTTACGATATAATACTCGTAATAGGAAACATGCATGCTTTTTTATTGTATAAATCTATTTACCATGACTCCCATCGCAACAAAAAAATTCATTTAAACGTTTTAAGTTATGAATAACGTCACGAATGAAATGAAATTTCATGAAATATAATATTTAATGGGATGAGTCGCTCGCGTCCGTAGGCTTCGACCACCTAATCCTAGGCCCACCCTACACGTGTCCCCCGGGTGGTGCTAAACGAGCGACAAAGCCGAAACGATAGACTCGGCTCCTCGCCGTATGGTAGCGGCATAAAATCTACCACCCCTTAGTTCGCACCATGAGCCAAGAAGGAAAAGAAATGGCCCCGAGTTCCCGGCGCCCCTTTAATGGGGCAGGGGTGCGAAGAATCTCCGGGAGAAAAACCGGCGACGAGGTTCGCCACCCGTCACGTCCTGTCTCCCGGGGGGGCGAAAAGTGGATTGCGGAGGCCCGTCTGGCCACGCTGAATGTATGTGGAGCAATGAATGATAAGATGGATGAAGTATGCGAAATGATGAATGATAGAGGAATAGATGTGTTATGTGTAAACGAGACGAAACGAAAGGGAAGAGATGTCACTGCACATGGCATGTATACCGCTTACTGGTCTGGAGTAGACGAGACCGAGCGGGCATGCCAAGGAGTCGGTGTCATCCTTTCAGAAAGAATGGGTCAATGTGTGAAAGAGTATGAATGTGTTAGCCCAAAGCTGCTGTGGATACGAATGAAAGTGGGCTTAAAGAAGTTGTTTGTGCTAGGGGTGTACGCCCCAGATATGTCTAAGCCCACTTATATCCGAGAGCAGTTTTGGGACATGGTAAGGCTGGTGTTGATGAAATGTAAGGAAAATGAAAATATTATTATGTTAGGACATTTTAATGGAAGGGTTGGGGTGAAGAGGTCTGGTTATGAAAGGATATTAGGAACGTTTGGCGATGAAAGAATAAATGAGAATGGTGAAGACCTCCTCACCGTATGTGTGGAAAAGAATCTTTTTGTGGCGAACACTTACTTTCGCCATAAGAGGATTCACATGTATACATGGGAAAGAGGGGATGATAGAAGCATGATAGATTTTATAATTGTGGATGAAAGAATGAGGAGTGCAGTGGTAGATACAAGGGTTTACCGGGGGTCCAACGTAGGGACGGATCATTACTTGGTCTTATGCCGAATTAATGGTCTATTCAGACGTTGGCGGCATCGGACATCGGTGTCTACCACTGCGTTACAGCGTATAAGAATAGAGAGGTTACAAGATGAAGGTGTGAAAGAGAAGTATAAATGCAGATTGAGGGAAAATATAAGTGGGTTGAATGAATTATGTATGAATGATTTAGAATTGAAGAATGTATGGAATAATATTAAGAAAGTTTTGGTGGATGCAGCCACCGAAGTATGCGGTGTAAGTAAGAGAACGAATGAAAGGAAAAGTAATACGTTGTGGTGGGATGATGAGGTACGGATGGAAGTTGAAGCAAAGAAGAGAGCATGGCTAGATTTACTAGCAACTAAAGCTGGTCATTCTGGCGGTATGAATGATGAGATTGAAAGAAAAAAGGCAGACTTTGGACGTATAAATAAGAGAGTAAAAGAAGTTGTTGAAAGGAAAAAGCAAGAAAGGATAGATAAGAATGATAGAAGGATATCTGATAACTTCCAGGCAAATATTAAAATGTTCTGGAAGCTCGTAAGAACTGCCAGGGGAAATTCAAAACAGCCTGGAATAAATGCTATACGAGACGAGAATGGCTGCATGCTGAATGATGAAGTTTCGAATTTAAAGAGATGGAAGGAATACTTTGAAAGCGTGTTTAAGAGTGAAGAGTCGTCTGGAATAAGTGAAATAGAAATTCCGGAAGAAGTGCTCTCCACTTCTTCCGGAATTTCTAGGTAGGGTAATAAGTGTAGATAAAATAATGAAAGCAATGAAAAGCATGAAAGCAGGTAAGGCAGCCGGATATGATAGAGTATCACTCGAAATGCTGAGGGCTGGTGAGGGTGTGGTTACAGGCCTGCTGCACACCTTGTTTAATTTATGTTGGGAACTGAAACGGGTACCGGAAGACTGGTGCAAAGCCGTTATAGTCCCAATATATAAGGGAAAGGGGTCGCAGCAGGACTGTAAAAACTACAGTGGTATCAGCTTGCTTAGCATTGTGGGTAAACTGTATGCTAAGGTGTTAATTGAAAGAGTTATGGAAGAAACTGATGGAAAAATTTGGGATGTGCAAGCTGGATTTAGAAAGGGGATGGGGTGTACGGATCAAGTCTTTTCCATGCGCATGATAGCGGAGAAGTTTTTGGCTAAAAACCAGAAAGTTTTTTGTGCGTTCATGGACTTGGAAAAGGCTTATGACAGAGTGGACAGGAATGTGTTATGGCAAACACTGAACTCATTTAGGTTGAGCGCTGGCTTGATAAAGGCATTAAGGTCTCTTTATAGGGACTCTAGAGCTTGTGTCAGGATCAACGGGGTCTACTCGGACTGGTTTGGCATTCATAAAGGTGTCAGACAGGGATGTGTGGCTTCCCCGTGGCTGTTTAACCTATTTATGGACAGTTGTTTGCAAACTTTGAAAGTTGAAGAATGTGGGTTGAGAATGGGTGAGTCAACCGTCAAATGCCTTTTGTACGGCGATGATCAAGTCATATTTGCATCGTTGGTGGCCGAGTTGCAAATGATGGTTCCTTTAATGAATTGGTCATTGAAAGAAAGGGGTATGAAAGTGAACGCAAGTAAGACGAAAGTGATGGTTTTTGAAAGAGAAGAAAGTAAAACTTTATGTGAAATAAGAATAGAAAGGGAGTTGATTGAGCAAGTGGATGAGTTTGTATATTTGGGATGTTTATTTAGCAGCGATGGTAGATATGATAAGGATATAGAACGACGAGTGAACGCAGGAAATAGAGTGAATGGGGCTCTACACGCTATTATGGGGAGTCAGAATGTGTCAACTAAGGCACGTATGGCAATTCATAATGCTGTGTTAGTCCCTACTTTAATGTATGGTAGTGAAAGTTGGGTCTGGCAGAAGAAGCATGAGAGTAGAATAAATGCTGTAGAAATGCGTTCCTTAAGGAGTATGCTAGGGCTGAATCTGAATGACAGGGTGAGAAATAGTGTGATAAGAGAAAAGTGTGGTTTGCAAGATGACGTTGTGACAAGGATTAAGAAAGGAATGCTTCGGTGGTTTGGTCATGTAGAAAGAATGAACGAGGAAAGAGTGACAAAGCAAATTTATGTTGCGGAAGTGAACGGCAGGGTCGGGAAAGGACGCCCTAGACGAAGGTTTATCGACCAAATCGGCGATACATTAAAAATGGGTCAGATTAGGAGTACCCTTAACCGACGAGCGTGTATGCGTAGATATATGGATGTAAAAGAGGCGAGAGAGGTGTGTCAGGATCGCGCCAAATGGAAGTCCGTAGTCTCTGCCTACCCCTCTGGGTGACAGGCGTGAGTGTTTATGTATGTTTATAATATTTAATTGCCAATAACTAAGAATCAATTAAAACAGCAGTCACATTGGCAGCATCTTGGATGACGTCACTAGTTCTATTAGATTTATTGCATTTGCATCTCTCTACTCTTACTCCCTAGCCGTACCCCCGAAATCGTGGAAGACAACTTTTGTCCATCCGATCCCTAAAACAGGTGACCACTCAGACTCGTCCATCTACAGGCCTCTCGCCTCCACCCCCTTGTTCTCCAAAATAACGGAATCCATAACAAACTGCCAGCTCATGCGGTACCTTGAGGATCACCAGCTGATTAATGACCGTCAATAAAGTTTTCGTCGGGGTCGATCAGCTGGTGATCTTCTGGTCTACCCGACTCATAGATGGGCGGAGGCTGTAGAGTCCAAGGGGGAGGCATTGGCCGTTAGTTTGGACATTGCGAAGGCCTTCGATTGAGTTTGGCACAAAGCGCTTCTTTCGGAGCTCCCTCCCTATGGGCTTCCCAAAAGATTGTGCAATTGGACCACCAGCTTTCTTGCAGATCGGAGCATCAAGGTCGTAGTAGACGGTGCATGCACCGACTTCAAGTCTATTGACGCTGGTGTTCCACAAGATTACGTGCTATCACCAACGCTGTTTCTTCTGCATATCAATGATAGGTTGCAAACCGGTAACATTCATTGCTATGCGAATGACATCACTGGTGAAATGCTCTATATACCGGCCGTACCAATATTTCTCGGGAACACGTCGCTGAGTACCGGAACTCACATGTGTCTAAAGTCGAGTCTTTGCTGAACAAAGTCTCGGATTGCGGGCGACTAAATCAAGTCCAGTTTAATCCTCAGAAGACACAAGTTTGCGCGTTTACCGCTAAAAAGAACCCCTTTGTCGTATCTCCTCAGTTTCAAGGCACTCCCCTTGTTGCCTCAGCCATTACGGGAATCTTCGTCATCGACATATCAAGTGACGTGCAGTTTCGTGTTCACTTGGAAGAAAAAGCTTGGCGTACTCAGCAGAGCGGTACAGTGTTTCATGCCGGCACAACCTGCCTACCTGCAACTTGACAAGGCGCAGGTTCAGCCTCACATGGAATACTGTTCCCATCTCAGGGCTGGGGCACTCCAGTGCCAGCTCCTTCCACTTGACCGTATCCAGCGCAGAGCTGCTCGAATCGTCGACGACAGTGTCTTTTCCAATCGGCTCGATTCATTGGCGCTGCGAAGAGATGTTGCGTCCCTTTGCATTTTCTTTCGAATTTACCACGGGGAGTGCTCTGAGGAATTGTTCGGACTAATCCCAGCCGCTCAATTTCACTATCGCACATCGCGGCAGAATTTCCGATACCATTCATACCATCTGGATGATTGGCGGTCCACCACTGTGCGATTTAGAAGATGTTTCTCTTTCTCGCACAACTTCCCCGTGAAATCGATTACCACCAGCGATTTTTCCGGACCGATACGACTTAGGGGCCTTCAAGAATAGAGCTTACTCCTTTTCAAAAGGCCGGTAACGCATCTACAATTTCTGTGGCAACCCTGGTGTTACAGCTGTTCATGGGCGGCGGTAGTCACTCAACATCAGGTGAGCCGCATGCTCGTTTGACCCCTCTCCGATAAAAAAAATATGTAGAAATGAAAAAGATTTTAATGAATTTTACATATTATCTGAGTAATTTATTTTTTAATATTATACATATCACATTGGTGAGATTGCTCATTTTATCGTTTTATATTCACTTGGCGAGAAATGAGAATTTTTTAATTAATTAAATCCGTTATTTATTCAGCCACTGATAAAGCCACAAGCCAGATTAAGCAGAATACCCATTTTATTGACATTCATTTTGAATAGTTCAGATTGAAATAATTATAAATAACATTCCTCCTTAAATACAAGACAATAATCTATATTGTATATTAAATTTCAATTAATAGGATCAAAGACATTTACGTAGTTTAAGTAGTAGTAGTAAACCTATATATTTAAATCTCTTTGAATAGGATTAACTCTTATTACTACAGAACATGTGAAACATATATTCATTGTTTAAAATCTGTTGGCGATAGTTATCAATAAATAAATAAATATGCTCTGCCATTTTGATATGATGCGATTTCCAACTGACAAGCCGACAAAAATTCTAAAAAATATTGTTTTGACTCCAACTACATCCCAACTGTCACATATCACTACTGATCGTTTGTCAAACTTTTCAATCCTTTACATTAGTTTGGCTAAACCTATTCTTTATTTTTAAAATCTTGTTAAAACATTATTTGGAACGCTCACCCACATATCCCCTTACTTTTTTCATTTTCCGTTTTTATACTTAACATTTACACAAAAGTTTTATGCACAGAATACCCTGACGGGGTTTTATGTTTTATTTAACCACTATTATCTATACTAATAAAATAAAGCGGAAGAGTTTTTTGTTTGTTTACACGCTAATCTCTGGAACTACGAGTTCAATTTGAAAAAATATTTTTGCATATTATAGTTCGACTTATGAGGAATATACTATTCCTCTTAAATCGGATTATAATATCTAACATTAAGCTACACCTATCAGCTAGTTTTTGTTAAGTAAGTCAAATTCGCCAGCGCAATAATATTTGCTGGCGTTATAGAGTGATACTATCTTTCCTCAAAATTTTATCTTTGTTAGTATAACTTTCATTAATTTCTATTTTGTTAGTTTCTAAGTAGTTTACTGGTGGTTAATACTGACACTTACAGTTGACTCAAACCGCTACTTATCGTGTTCGCTAGTTAGTTAGCTAGCCGATAATAAACTAAAGTATTTTCATGGTAAAAATTACCGCGAGTCGCGCTAATTCGCATAATTTTCATATACTTTACGCAAAGTCATATTAAAAATTAAATTTATTGAGAAATAAGTTACATATGGCAATCAACCGGTGCCAAAAGGCATTTTGCCAGAATCTTGTAGTTATAAATCTTAGGAAACGTTCAATGAATAGAAAGAGCGACTGTGACACTCCTGCACAGAATGCTATTATTTTATGGAAGAGTTATAATTCCATATAAAAACTTAATTTTAATATTAAAGGAAAATCGTGCTTTTGCTTTTGTTTTTTTTTTATAGATTCAGCATTCTAGACGTCATAGATTTTCATTACAACTCTCTTATTTGCTACTATTTAGCATTTTGGATCAATAATTGTTTGCTAGTCTAAGGAGAAGTCATTGTGCGACGACTATTACAGGTATTTGACTTTAGGGTGAGATGGTAGGTTCTTGATTTCACATTCATTGGCATATTTAATATTTAATTTAACTGAAATATTGCAATTACAAATTATAATGCAGATTTTGTAATTTTTATTAATGTCAATTTTGAATTTAAAATAATCATGTGATTCTACATTTTGTGATATACTAAAAACGAAACGAAATCACTCACGAAACAATCGCGTGAATGACGCTAAAGTGCAATTTTTACCCGAATGCTCCAGAAGTAATGATGATTGAGTAATGTTATTGTTAATTGAGGGTATGTATGCATGCCTATTTATTTGGCACGATTTGGAGTGAACGTTATTATCACATGTATGTAAAGTATGTAAAGTATGGGTTCAACAATGATCTTGAAAGAAATTGCAAAAATATGAACGTTAAAATATGGCTCATTTATTCTACATCGTATTCTACAACTACATGCATTGCATCTAATATATAAAAGTAAAGTAAAGTAAAGTTGCAGCCTATTTACGTCACACTGCTGGGCACAGGTGTCCTCTCATTTCTGAGAGGGTTTTAGGGCAAGGAATTGTCCACCGCGCTGCCCTAATACGTGTTGGCGAACTTCACATGTCTTCGAAATATTTTTTTTCTTATTTCTCAGACATGCAGGTTTCCTCACGATGTTTTCCTTCACCGCCGAGCACGTGGTAAATCAGCACTTAAAATTGCAATTACCAATTTCATTGGTGCCGGCGGGAATCAAACCCGGGTTGCTGGAGTACTGTGAAGCTTACAGCAAGCGCTAACCATCTGAGCCATCACGGCTCTTGTTTTCTAATATAACTAATATATAAAAATTAATATTGGTTTGTTCGTATTTTATGCGCTACAACACCGTTGATTAGATTGCGCTAAAACTTTGTCAGCTTATATATGATCAAACGAACTTCAAAGCGAAGTTCGATCATTATTATATGAGTCGCTTTATTCGAAGATATTTTAACCAAGTAGTCCCCTTCCCTTGCGCAAGCAGCCACGCATGTCTTTTAGATTTTTGTTGCTTTTATAACTACCTTACTCGAATCCACTCTAGTTGCTAATCAGATATTGTAATCACTATTTTAGAGATGCACATTTGCTTGTTCGGGGTACATATGGGAGAGTCGGGAAATTATACCTTCGAACGAGCGACTCATATAATAACGATCGAACTTCGCTTTGAAGTGCGTTTGATCATATATTATATTTCTTCGCTTCATTCTTCAGATATTTTAAGCAAGTAGTTCTTAAGAGATAGTGAGATTTGCAGTTTTGTATTAAATAAACGGCAAAATTATTTAGAAGCATATATTTATTGTGATTAAGGATAATTTTAATGTAATCTACAATATACAGTTTCATTTACAATTAGTTATTTGTAACTAAGATTTTGCAGATTGAATCCTTATCTTTATCCTATAAAAAAAGATTGAAATTCATTAATAATGTTAAATTTATAGAACTTAGCAAAAGTTAGAGAGCGGCTGATCCAATCAGCGGTTTTACGTAGTGTCGATGCAGACGCCAGCGGAATTCGCAAAGGAGACTGTAGCGTGTTGTGTACTGTGAGCACTGAATTTTGAAGTATCAACCCCACTTTATCATACTCGTAATACCAATTTAATACATCCGCTTATTGTCTCAAATGTAGCAGCTTTATTAGGTTTTTAAATTGTTAATATTAAATTGTTTTCCTTAGTGTTTTTTTAGAACTTTCGTTATATTAATACTAGCTGACCAGGCAGACGTTGTTCTGCCCTTTCCGACGACCATTTGCTTTCCTAAAAAAAACTCCTGAGATTAGCAAAAAAAAAATTGAGGGTCACTTATCGGGATAAAACTATCCTATATCTCAAGTTGGACCAAACTGCACACAGTGTGCAAAATTTCATTGAAATTAGTTCAGTAGTTTAGGAGTTCATCGCGGACAAACAACGTGACACGTAATTTTTATATATATATTTATATATAAAGATAATCTGTGAGTACGGTAGCAGGAAAAATATTTTATTTTCTACAAAGTCAGAAATAAAAAGTATAGGTGGTTTACATCTTCCTAGAATTGAGGTCTTTATAACATGTTATCACCATCTTTGCTCCGTGTGATGCGATATATATATATATATATATATATATATATATATATATTTATTTATTTATATATATATATATATATATATATATATATTATGAAATTTTATAAAAGAAATCGTTTGGAATCGCTGTGTCGTACATAAGGCAAGCAACATAACTATTTTTTGGTCAATTGGCTCATTTATAGGTCTCTATTTAGATACTATTTAGAAATATAATTAAGTACTAATTGTGGGTCCCAAGTGTGTGAATATTTTAGCCTACTGGGTTTTGGTTTATAGGCTCCTCTGAATAAACGGTTAATAAATTCATCAAAACATTAAAAAAAAACCTATTTTGTTACTCAGCAATAGGGAGAGTGCGGATCTATGAGAAATCTCTTATTCGACTCTTCTGTCAGAAAGGATATAACATTTGCTACTGTACTCTCTAATGTATTAATGTTGTGATTTTTATGCTTCCGCTTCCGCTGCATTTTATTCATGGGGTTTATTTTTATCCTCCAGACTAGGGTTTTATGTTTATTTTTATACCACATGGGAAATTTGTTTTCTCTTATCTCAGGTATTTCTGGGTACCCGGAACCACCTGAACCTGTATTTTTGTTAAGGCAATGAATTTTCGTATGCTCTACGCCGATGATATTATTTTATGAAGTCAGTATTTACTTTTTCAAAAGTTAAATTTTTTGATCCTTTTGAGAGGACTAAGCAATATCACAATTCACAAGTTTAAGGTAACAAATAGAATTCCGTCTAAATAGTTACATTAAAAAGTTCATTCCCTATCTTTCCACCCTTAACATATGTTACGACTATATAATCGTTAAAAACACAAAGTCGAAATGAGATATTACTTTGTAGTCGGCTAAAATAGTCAATTTTTGAAGACACTGTATTTATGAAGACGTCTGATCTGTTTGTATTCGCTATAGGCGATTCTTCGAACAAATATATGAATTTTATTTGATTTTTGGGACCCCGGGAATGTGACCAAACCATTCTCGGGTACCAAAGCTTGTATTTCCGGGTTTACTGAATAACCGAGGAGAAAACCCTACTTCAGACGCAAAATATTGTTATTGAAATAGAAAAATTAATGTTTTATCTACTATCTAATTTATAAAAATAAATAATTGGTTAGTATTCTATGCCTTCCTATATCGTTTCGATTACGATAAAACTGTGGTGAGTTGTTAAGCGTACGTGCGAAGATTTCTGACAAAAAAGAGCCATTGCAAAGCATGCCGGGTGCAGCTAGCAGATTAGAAATACAATAATTATTATTGTATTAAAATTCATTACTTAGCTTAATTTACTCCTAGTTCGTGAACTAATCCTGTTGTGATATGAACCAGCTAGAAACTAGTGGGACTTTATAAAAACACGTATGTGTCTACTTGCAGTAGAGTCCAAGGGGGAGGCGTTGGCCGTTAGTCTGGACATTGCGAAGGCCTTTGATCGGGTTTGGCACAAAGCGCTTCTTTCAAAGCACGGTCCTGAGCCACCTGCATCCATCGACTTCCTGCATGTCTTACTAGGTCGTCACTCCATCTCGTGGGGGGTCACCCTACACTTCGCCTACCGGTACGAGGCTGCCACTCAAGAACCTTTCTTTCCCATCGGTTGTCCGTTCTTCGAGCTATATGGCCAGCCCACTGCCACTTCAGCTTACTAATCCGTTGGGCTATGTCGGTTACTCTGGTTCTACTGCGGATATACTAATTTCGAAGTTTATCACGCAGAGAAACCCCGAGCATAGCCCTCTCCATAGCTCGCTGAGCGACCTTGAGCTTCCTCATACGGCCAGCAGTGAAGTGTAACTAAAAATAACTACCTTAAATATAGTTATCAGTTCCCACGAAAAGGCTGTCCAAGGGAATTTCTGTAAGCCATCACTACCATCTCTGCACAGGGAGGATGACTCACTGGCCCATGACGCAAAAGACAAAGCCGACCTTTTAGGCTCCCTTTTTGCGTCCAACTCGACTCTTGATGACGGGGGGAAAACACCGCCGACCATCCCGCGGTGTGAGTGCTCCATGCCGGATGTGCTGTTCTCACAACGCTCGGTTCGCAAAGCACTGCTCTCCCTGGACATCCAGAAGTCGAGTGGGCCTGACGGAATCCCCCCAATTGTGCTGAGGACGTGTGCTCCGGAGTTGGCACCGGTCCTAACGCGTCTTTTCCGGTACTCCTACTCCCAAGGCGTAGTCCCGAATTCATGGAAGACAGCTTTTGTCCACCCGATCCCTAAAAAAGGCGACCGCTCAGACCCGTCCAACTATAGGCCTATCGCGATCACCTCCTTGTTCTCCAAAATAATGGAAACCATTATTAACTGCCAGCTCATCCGGTACCTTGAGGATCACCAGCTGATTAGTGACCGCCAATACGGTTTTCGTCGGTGTCGATCAGCTGGTGATCTTCTTGTCTACCTGACCCATAGATGGGCGGAGGCAGTAGAGTCCAAGGGGGAGGCGTTGGCCGTTAGTCTGGACATTGCGAAGGCCTTTGATCGGGTTTGGCACAAAGCGCTTCTTTCAAAGCTGCCTTCCTATGGGCTTCCCGAGAAATTGTGCAATTGGATCACCAGCTTTCTTGCAGATCGGAGCATCAAGGTCGTTGTAGACGGTGCATGTTCTGACTACAAGCCTATTAACGCTGGTGTTCCACAAGGCTGTGTGCTATCACCAACGCTGTTTCTTCTGCATATCAATGATATGTTGCTAACTGGTAGCATTCATTGCTATGCGGATGACAGCACTGGTGATGCTCTATACACCGGCCGGGCCAATATTTCTCGGGAAAACGTCGCCGAGTACCGGAACAAACTTGTGTCTGAAGTCGAGTCTTTGCTGGACAAAGTCTCGGTTTGGGGGCGACTAAATCTAGTCCAGTTTAATCCTCAGAAGACACAAGTTTGCGCGTTTACCGCTAAAAAGAACCCCTTTGTCGTATCTCCTCAGTTTCAAGGCACTCCCCTTCTTGCCTCAGCCAGTATCGGTATCCTCGGAGTCGACATATCGAGTGACGTGCAGTTTCGTGGTCACTTGGAAGGGAAGACCAAATTGGCCTCTAAAAAGCTTGGCGTGCTCAGCAGAGCGGGACAGTATTTCATGCCGGCACACCGCCTGCAACTTTATAAGGCGCAGGTTCGGCCTCACATGGAATACTGTTCCCATCTCTGGGCAGGGGCTCCCCAGTGCCAGCTCCTTCCACTTGACCGCATCCAGCGCAGAGCGGCTCGAATCGTCGACGACCGAGCCCTTTCCGATCGGCTCGATTCATTGGCACTGCGAAGAGATGTTGCATCTCTTTGCATTTTCTTTCGCATCTACCATGGGGAGTGCTCTGAGGAATTGTTCGGATTAATCCCAGCCGCCAAATTTCACGAACGCACATCGCGGCAGAACTCCCGATACCATCCACACCATCTGGATGATTGGCGGTCCACCACTGTGCGATTTAGAAGATGTTTTCTTCCTCGCACAACTTCCTTGTGGAATAGTTTACCACCAGGGATTTTTCCGGACCGATACGACTTAGGGACCTTCAAGAAAAGAGCCTACTCCTTTTTAAAAGGCCGGCAACGCATCTGCAATTCCCCTGGTGTTGCGGTTGTTCATGGGCGGCGGTAGTCACTTACCATCAGGTGAGCCGCATGCTCGTTTGCCCCCTCTCCTATAAAAAAAAAAAAAAAAAAAAACACGTAGGAAGTTATACTTATTTAGTGTCATCATCGTCATTACAGCCTTTCATATGTCCACTTCTGAACATAGGCCTCCCCCAAGGAATGCCACAAAGCACGGTCCTGAGCCACCTGCATCCATCGACTTCCTGCATGTCTTACTAGGTCGTCACTCCATCTCGTGGGGGGTCACCCTACACTTCGCCTACCGGTACGAGGCTGCCACTCAAGAACCTTTCTTTCCCATCGGTTGTCCGTTCTTCGAGCTATATGGCCAGCCCACTGCCACTTCAGCTTACTAATCCGTTGGGCTATGTCGGTTACTCTGGTTCTACTGCGGATATACTAATTTCGAAGTTTATCACGCAGAGAAACCCCGAGCATAGCCCTCTCCATAGCTCGCTGAGCGACCTTGAGCTTCCTCATACGGCCAGCAGTGAAGTGTAACTAAAAATAACTACCTTAAATATAGTTATCAGTTCCCACGAAAACTTGGGAGATAGTTACCCAATGAAGTTGTCGCTTTGAGGTGTCAGTCTGCGCGCGCATTGCAACAACTTCATGATGTCGTTTTTAGCTGTCGGATTTTTTGTCAATTTTTCCCAAATGCCCCAAAAGAAGTTTAACTTCAAAACAGTTTATCTTGCAGTATAGCAATTTATCTTATAATATATTATCTTGTATAATTAATTATACAGTCATGCAGGGTTCTCAATCAAAATTTCAAGGGAGTGCGGGAGGGGGAAGCACGTGTATTCTAAAATTACGTTTAGCCTTACGTTTACTCTTAAGCGGTCACGTATCTCACATGTTTAAAAAAAGACCTAGTAAAAGTTTAGCAAATCCCAAACTCTACCCACATTCGAAATTTCATTATGTTATGTACGTATGTACTCGAAGTCGAGACAAATTCAAATTGACATAAATTCGCTCTTGTCTCATTTTCAGCGCTCTAATTTTGTTGAAGGGATTTTGAATAAAGCATTCAATGATGCCATTCTATTTCTTTCAAAGACATGTTCAATAGAGATATAAATATATATCTTGTGGTAAATTTATTTAAAAATTATGTACCTAGTTTTTTCATATCATGCATGCATTTTTGGGTTCAATGTACGGAAAAGGGAATAAGCAAAACCCTACTAAGATCACTTTGTTATCCGTCTTTCCATCTGTCAAGACTGTTTTTCTCCAAGTAGCGAGATGAAACATATATGAAATTTAAGGAATAAAAGCATTTTACTGATTTTATCGCGATAAATTTACCGACTTATTTATATTTAATATATACAGTAAGTAAATTAAACGTTTTAAAACGTTCGGAAATAGTTTTATTTATTGTGTAATGTTCGCGTAAGGAAACATTATCCAATTTAAGGACTAAAGTCCCTTGGAGGTATTAAAAATTGATGTCTCTAAGTTCATTCCCGTCATCCATTAATATTGTTTTTTTTTGTTTTTTTTTTGATAGGAGAGGGGGCAAACGAGCATGCGGCTCACCTGATGGTAAGTGACTACCGCCGCCCATGAACAACCGCAACACAAGGGGAATTGCAGATGCATTGCCGGCCTTTCAAAAAGGAATAGGCTCTTTTCTTGAAGGTCCCTAAGTCGTATCGGTCCGGAAAAATCACTGATGGTAATCGATTCCACAAGGAAGTTGTGCGAGGAAGAAAACATCTTCTAAATCGCACAGTGGTGGACCGCCAATCATCCAGATGGTGTGGATGGTATTGGGAGTTCTGCCGCGATGTGCTTTCGTGAAATTTCGCGGCTGTGATTAATCCGAACAATTCCTCAGAGCACTTCCCGTGGTAGATGCGAAAGAAAATGCAAAGAGATGCAACATCTCTTCGCAGCGCCGAGCCGAGCCGATCGGAAAGGACTCTGTCGTCGACGATTCGAGCCGCTCTGCGCTGGATGCGGTCAAGTGTAAGGTGCTGGCACTGGGGAGCCCCAGCCCAGAGATGGGAACAGTATTCCATGTGAGGCCGAACCTGCGCCTTGTAAAGTTGCAGGCGTTTTGCCGGCATGAAGTACTGTCCTTTTTAGAGGCCAATCTGGCCTTCTCTTCCAAGTGACCACAAAACTGCACGTCACTCGATATGTCGACGCCGAGGATTCCGATACTGGCAGGCAACAAGGAGAGTACCTTCAAACTGAGGAGATACGTCAAAGGGGTTATTTTTAGCGGTGCGCAAACTTGTGTCTTCTGAGAATTAAACTGGACTAGATTTAGTTGCCCCCAATCCGAGGCTTTGTCCAGCAAAGACTTGACTTCAGACACAAGCTTGTTCCGATACTCGGCGACGTTTTTCCGAGAAATATTGGCACGGCCGGTGTATAGAGCATCACCAGTGCTGTCATCCGCATAGCAAGGAACGTTACCGGTTTGCAACATATCATTGATATGCAGAAGAAACAGCGTTGGTGATAGCACGCAGCCTTGTGGAACACCAGCGTTAATAGGATTGTAGTCGGAGCATGCACCGTCTACAACGACCTTGATGCTCCGATCTGCAAGAAAGCTGGTGATCCAATTGCATAATTTCTCAGGAAACCCATAGGAAGGGAGCTTCAAAAAAGCTTCTTGTGCCAAACCCGATCGAAAACCTTCGCAATGTCCATACTAACGGCCAATACTTCCCCCTTGGACTTTACTGCCTCCGCCCATCTATGAGTTAAGTAGACCAGAAGATCACCAACTGATCGACCCCGACGAAAACCATATTGGCGGTCACTAATCAGCTGGTGATCCTCAAGGTACCGCATGAGGTGGCAGTTTATAACGAATTCCATTATTTTGGAGAACAAGGGGGTGATGGCGATAGGCCTGTAGTTGGACGAATCTGAGCGGTCGCCTTTTTTAGGGATCGGCTGGACAATAGCTGTCTTCTATGATTTCGGGACTACGCCTAGGGAGTAGGAGTACCGGAAAAGACGCTTTAGAACCGGTGCCAACCCCGGAGGACACGTCCTCAGCACAATTGGGGGGATTCTGTCAGGTCCACTCGACTTGTGGATGTCCAGGGGAGAGGAGTGCTCTGCGAACTGAGCGCTGTGAGAACCACAGATCAGGCATGGAGCACTCACACCGCGGGACGCAAAAAGGGAGCCTAATAGGTCGGCTTTCTGTTTTGCGTCGTGGGCCAGTGAGTCGTCCTCCCTGTGCAGAGATGGTAGTGATGGCTTACAGAAATTCCCTTGGACATCCTTGGCGAGAGACCAGAATGCACGGGTTTCCGAAGGAAGGCGAACTAGTTTCTCGCCAATTCTGCGTATGTGCTCTGACTTTGCCTTGGCAATAACTCTTTTGAAGAACCTGGAGGCGAAGTTATACTTCTTTTTAAGTATGCTGGTGTTTACATCCCGAGTCGCTAAAGCCGCAGCCCAGGCTTGATAACACTCCTGCTTACTGCGGAATGCAGTCTTACAGGAGCGACCAAATCAAGGCGGAGATCTGCCTCCGATGGGTATCACAGATGATGGAATAAATAGTTCAATTCCCTGTAGCACCACATCAGTAACAAAGTCAGCAACAGCCCTGGAATCATCCAGCGTGAAGAAAACCCGCCCCCATGGGTAGGAAGCAAAGAAAGACCGCATTCCGTCCCAATCAGCCAACCTATAATGCCAAACAAGGCGGCAACCTTCAGAACGCAACCGCGAGGGGAGCGTGAGTGGCACCACACTCCGGATCAGACAATGGTCTGGAGAGCCAAGAGGGGCATCGACAGAAACCTGATATCCGTCCGAATGAGAGGTCAGCAACAGGTCCAACAGGGAAGGTGTATGTTCCTCAACATCTGGAATCCGCGTAGGCGATGTAACCAGTTGTGTCAAACCATATGCCAAGACAAATTCATAAACATATATCCCCGCATGATCGGTTAAACGTGAACTGAGTCATTTGGCGTGGTGGGCGTTAAAATCGCCAAGGATCTCGATCTCTGCGGATGGGACCTGTTGTAGCAAGGAATCTGTAGCCATTTGGACGTGGTCGATGAGTCGGTCTGTTTCGGAATTACCGCTATGGGACCTATAGAGGCACCTGTAGACGCGCGGATGGTCGTCGCTGTCTACGCGTAGCCAAAGGATGGACAGGTCCGAACCTTCAAGACTGCCGAGGCGCCGAGAACAGATGGCCTCTCTGACGTATACGCAAACTCCAGCCCGAGGCACAAGGGAGTGCTCCAATTTGTACCCCGGGTAGGAAAGATAGGAAGTATCAGCCGGAGAGGACACTTGCGTCTCGGTCAGAAAGTGCAAGGCTGGCTTCACCGTCTCGAGATGGTAGTGGACGGCGCTTAGGTTCGAGTGAAGTGCACTGATGTTGCAGAAATTCACGGATAGCGTGGCAGGGGTCGCCTTGGTCTTGTTGCTCAGTTTGGCCCGAGCAGTTATTGTGTTGAGCGGAATTTTGCCCCGCCCCAGAATACGTGGGGCAGTCTGAGAACCCACGCTCAGGAGTGGAATAGCATGGTCGTGGATGCTCAGCTAGGGTTTCTCCAGGGATGCTGGTACCCTCCTGGGGTAGTCTATGATGTAATTCCGCCACCATGTGGATGGAGCGGGAGGGGGGGGGGGGAATTGGGCCTCCGGTCACCTGCATCCACCAGACGAAACGCGGAAGCAGAGCTTCCAATTCACGCCGGTATTCTGTGAGGTCGTGGTACTAACCCGGCTCGAGCCGGCCCATACGTGCAACAGCAAAAGCTGCTGCGTGGCTCTACCACCGTAAAACTCGCAACCTCATTTATCAAAACCTACTTCCTGTTGACGTAGAATCATGAAATTGGACAAGAAACAAGATCTCACAGCATCAAAAAAAGTCGTAAGATTTTTGCCGCATCACATTAAAATCGTTTGTGCTAATGCAAACTTAAATTTGCAGTTGGAACATCAACAATGGTGTATACCGATGTTTGAGAGAAAGTTTTATTCACTGCTATATTAAGTTTGTCCTTCAATCGACCTATTAGTTCTAGCAATTAATCTAGCTATAATAAAATACAAAAAGTAGTTAGAGCACAGTTCGGTAAGTTAATAATATCGGTGAAAGCATGTCTTCTTTGAGCTTTGTAGCTCAGGGGATAAACGCTCGCTGTTAATTATATAGTACGCGGGCACAGTACGGGGTTGAGACTCGCCGGTACCCATGGAATGGGTAATTGCAATTTTAAGTGGTGATTTATCAAGTGTTCGGCGGTAAAGGAAAACATTGTGAGGAAACCTTCATGTCTTGGAAATGAAATAAAATCAAAATGTATGTGAAGTCTGCCAACATGCATTGGGGCAGCGCGGCGGTCACTTACTTCTACTACAACCCGTTTAGAAGTGAGAGAGTTGAGGTAAGAAGAGGCCTGCAGTTAGAATCCACACTCCCCCCTCCCCTCCACGGAACGGGTTCCCACTTTGTCGTGGCGGGTGCCGTGGCTTGGTCACCCGCGGTGAACTAAGAGGAACTCCACATGGCTGGTCCGAGTTGTAGGACCGGCCCGAGGTGGCCACTCCGAGTGGGCTTCGTGACACCACTTTGGATGTGTGTTGGTGGACTTTGGCGAAAGCGAAGTCCTCTCCCCCTACCGCTGCAGCCGAGGTGGAGTCGCGAAAGAAGAATAGTGTTTGTATGGCAAAGCTCCACTCACCCTATCCTCCGCGACTCGGACAGGGCCGCACTGTTGATGCGGTGGTGGTGGGGCTGCGGACGGAAAGGAGTGTCGGTATTGCGAGACGCCGCTCTCCCTACCCTCCGCAGCCGAATCTTGGTTGGCGGCGGTGCCATAGACCACATTCTCTGCTGGCGTCAAGATGGCTAGTGCTTCTGAGTGCATGTTTTTCCTGGCCCCATGGCCTTCGCGCATCTGACAAGGGGGCAGCATGCAAGATGTATACGAGCTATATTCATGTTCGTTTTTATACTAGAGACTGTAATTTCTATGTTCTGTATAAAAACTGTAAAAGCGCTTATATATTTCTTATAAGTAAAAAATTGGCACAAGTCATACAGATTTATGCGTTACTAGCACTGTACAGTAGCTGTACAAGCCCAAAAGAGGCTGTATAATTACTTGTATTACAGTTTTTATTTGGTGTGCAAGGAAACTATTACACTACAGATATTGTCTTATAAATAAATTTTAAAGACAAGCGTTCTAAAGTGTAATATATAACAAAAAGAACTTTATTTTCGATGAATAGATTATATTTATATACTTTATTGAATGATGGCGGCATTTAATATCAGAGTAAAAAAATATAAATATTACGTATAATATGTATATTATTTTACTCTGAAAATTTGACTTCATTATGACGACCAGACGATTACTGTTCAGTGATGTCTCCGTGATCGCGAGGGTGAAAACTGGTAGCGATCACCGAATGGTTAGAGGCACACTGAACCTAAACGTTAAGTTGGAGAGGTCTCGTTTAATGAAGTCAACGCTCCGTCCCCCTCGTGCTCTGTTCCAAAGTCCCGAAACCTTTCAGCTCGAGTTTCAAAACCGTTTTTAGTGCAAAGAAGACTGCAATGAAGTGGACGATATGAATGACAAGCTCGTGGAAACTGTCCATGCGGTCGGAGCTAAGTTCTGCAAGACCCGCCGCAGAAGAACACAAAAACTCTCCGATCACACTCTTAATCTCATGGCTGTTGGACGAGAGATGAAGCTACATTCTTCAACAGACTCGACAGCATACAGGCATCTGAACAGACAGATCTCCAAATGCATGCGGCGGGACTTCCGCAACTTCAATACAGCTCGTATTGAAGAAGCGATCGAGCGGAACCAAGGCTCCAAAGTCTTTGCCAGAGATCTGTCTGCCACAAAGAGCCAACTGTCAAAGCTGAAGATAGAATGTGGCAGCATCGTTTCCGGGACACCTGAGATTTTGAGTAAGATTGAGAGGTTCTATGGGCAGCTGTACACGTCATCGTTGGAGCCACACGCAAGTGTGAGTAACGATCCAAGAGCGAGTCTCCCAATGACACTATTCCGAAGATATCCCGGACGTCAGTCTGAGCGAGATTAGAATGGCTCTCCAGCACCTTAAAAACGGTAAGGCCCCAGGTGAGGATGAAATTACAGCGGAGCTTCTGAAAGCGGATAGAAGACCGGTACTTGAAGTCCTTCAGAAGCTCTTTAATTCCGTCCTCCATGGTGGCAATACACCGGAGGCGTGGAGCAGAAGTGCGGTGGTCTTGTTCTCCAAGAAAGGTGACAACGCTCACTTGAAGAACTACAGACCGATTTCCCTTCTGAGCCGCGTCTGCGTGCTGTTTTCGAGAGTCATTACGAATCGTCTCGCGCGCAGACTTGACGACTTCCAGCCTCCCGAACAAGCCGGTTTCCGAAAGGGCTTTAGCACCATAGACCACATACATACCCTTCGGCAAATTGTACAGAAGTCCGAAGAGTACAATTTGCCACTATGTCTGGCGTATGTGGACTATGAGAAAGCCTTTGATTCCGTCGAAATTTGGGCGGTGCTGCAGTCCCTACAGCGGTGCCAAGTTGACTGTCGGTATATCGAAGTGTTGAAGTGCTTGCACAGTAGGGCTACGATGGCTATCCGAGTACAGAATCAGAGTACGGAACCTATCCAATTGCAGAGAGGTGTAAGACAGGGTGACGTCATATCCCCGAAACTCTTCACCGCTGCATTGGAAGACGTTTTCAAGCTTCTGGACTGGAAAGGATACGGTATCAACATCAATGGCGAGTACATCACTCACCTTCGATTTGCCGACGATATAGTCCTTATGGCAGAATCGCTGGAGGACCTAAGCACTATGCTCAATGACCTCAATAGTATTTCCCAACGGATAGGTCTTAAGATGAACATGGACAAAACAAAGATCATGTTTAATGTCCATGTCACACCTATGCCGGTAGTTGTTGGGAGCACTAAGCTCGAAGTTGTTGACGAGTATGTTTACCTGGGACAAATAGTCCGACTAGGTAAGTCCAACTTCGACCGAGAGGTCAATCGACGAATTCAACACGGCTGGGCAGCGTTCGAGAAGCTACGACACATCTTCTCGTCAGACATACCTCAAAACCTTAAAACGAAATTGTACAACCAGTGCGTGTTGCCAGTGATGACTTACGGAACTGAGACGTGGTCCTACACTGCTGGCCGTATAAGGAAGCTCAAGGTCGCTCAGCAAGCTATGGAGAGGGCTATGCTCTAAGTTTCTCTGCGTGATAAACTTAGGAATGAGGATATTCGCAGTAGAACCAGAGTAACCGACATAGCCCAACGGATTAGTAAGCTGAAGTGGCAGTGGGCCGGCCATATAGTTTGAAGAACCGACAACCGATGGGGAAGAAAGGTTTTCGAGTGGCAGCCTCGTACCGGTAGGCGAAGTGTAGGGCGTACCCCCACGAGATGAAGTGACGACCTGGTAAGACATGCAGGAAGTCGATGGATGCAGGTGGCTCGGGACCGTGCTTTGTGGCATTCTTTGGGGGAGGCCTATGTTCAGCAGTGGACTTGTGAAGGGCTGTAATGATGATGATGACTCTGATAATAATAATATATAAATATTATTATTATTATTTTGACGGTGATAATTGATGAATTTAAAGTGCAAAACTAGATTTACGGTAAACTTTTATATGTTTTCTATCAAAAAAATTGCCATGCCAGCAAAATATTCAAATAAAATAAGGACAAAATACTAAATGCGTTAACTAAATATCGATTTTATACTAGGTTAGAATGAAATAATATATTAAATGAATGGATATGAGAGCACATTGGGGCACAGTGACCATTTTAAACTGAAAATAATACCATTATTTTCAGTTTAAAATGGTCTCACACTGATGTCTAATATAATTATATATAATTTAAATTATAAATATATAAAATTTTGTTTTTATGGGTCCTAAAATGGCTTAGTTCTCTTAGTGACTGTACTATGTATGTTATGGATTCTATCATGCAGCCATTGGTTTTTAATTAGTTGTATAGTAGAATATTTTTATTAATTACGCTGTATAGCAGTTTTTTCAACATAACATATAATTCCCTTTAGGGATACGTATAAAAGATAAAAAACCTTGGGACTTAGACTTAACGTGATCTTCTAACTGCACCAAATCTTTGTCTTTTTTTCCACATATTGATAACAAAATTAATTTAGTACACAAGCACAATATAAACATGCAACGTATGCAAAATAGCGATATTCTATCACTTATACAGATTTAAATTGTACTATGGCTGTTACTTTTTTTTTAGTTTTATATCACCCTCATAGACAGAAGTCATAAAACTACTGTAAACTGTACAAGAGTGTAAAATTTTACCTTAAAAGTAAGTTTTACAAGGAAGCTTGCATACATCGTTGTACATAAATAACATTTGAGTGATATTATATTAACACTTAGAACCGCCGTCCCGTGTATGTCAGAAGAGGCGACAGAGGAATACAAACAGGAAGTGGGCAACATCATCTTCCTGACAATAGTTCAAAATAATAAAAGCTGCGGTCGCCAACCCGCCCAAAAATATGAAAGCTATCTTACTAGTAAATGACAAACTGATTTATAAGTATCATTGAAGGTAAAACAGTAAAGTAGCAGCACAGATACCAGCTTACATATGTCTCACTACAGTGAACAGGGTTCCTCATTACCTATAGTGTTTTGTGGGAAGAAAAGAATAGGTATGCTGCAATGTTTTAATGCGTATTTACGGTTTTCCCATTTCTGCGAATTTTTAGGTACTAATGAAACTAAATAATGGTACTAATGAAAATAATATAAATAAATTCAAACAATATTTACAAAATACACACTGGCAAGAGTTCATTTCAAATAATAAAACTGTTGACGAAAATTACAATTCACTAAATAAAATTTTATACGATTCACTAGAATATTTTATTCCATATAAACGATTAAAAATTTATAATAAACAACGATATAAATCATGGCTAACATACGGTATTAAAAAATCTGGTAAACATAATAGATTACTAAAAATTCATGTTATGTACTCAAAAATAAAATTTTACAAAATTATTACAAACAATATGAAAAATATTTAAAAAGGTTATAATAAAATCAAAACAATTACAATCAATTAAAATAATGAATAAAGCAACTAATAAAATTAAATGTATGTGGCAAATAATAAATGAAAAAACAAAGCATGTTAAGGTAAAAAAATATAATGAAATTATTAAATTGCATATAAACATTAAACCAATATCTGACCCGCATGAGGTTTGTAATGTTTTTAACGAGCTGTTCGCGTCAGTCGGGAGCGGCGCGGAAGGCAGTGTGCCGCCAGGTTATGCGCCCCTTCCTGCACTCGATGTTCTTAACCCCAGTGGATGAACGGGAGGTAATGTCATTGGTGCGACAACTAAAATTAAAATCTAGCTTCGGTGTTGATGAGATGCCGTCCACTCTTATTAAAAAATGTGCCGAAGAAATAGTTCCGTCGTTAACTTTAATTAGTGGGGTCCAATATACTGCCAGATTTAAATAAAGGTATAACTTTACTATGTTTCATTTAATCAGTAAACACACCAGATTCAATACAAGCATTGAAAATAATAGTAAGTTGTGGTACGATCACATCTATTATAGACGCAATAACTTTAACAGAAATCTCCCATAGATCTGCTGTTTTCTTAATATCAATAGCTTAGAAATATTTTACACTTTCACCTAATAATATTCTATAAAACGCAAATTCTTTTTTACAGACATTTACATTTTGTTTGAGTAATGACTCGGCGACAGCAGGGGAGGAATTGAGTGACTTTGTAGTCAAGATCGGAATGTCGTTACATTATTGTCCAAAAGCCGTTACGTCTTAATCGGATTTCGTTAAATTATTTTTAAAATTTAATTGAAAGTTTGAGTTGTGTAGATCTTGTATTAGTATCTAAAGGCAAAATATACTACATTTTCCATTTGACGATTTATTGCGCAGTATTGAAAACTAAAACGTAGAAAGTGGGTGTAGTTTCAAATTATTACACACGGTTAAGCTTATCTTAAACTTTATTTATAAATATTGTATTTATTTGAAGAAACACCCATTATCCCGCCAATAACTAACAGAGTCATATATAATAGAAAATTAATATCTAAAGAAAGGAAAATACTTAACCATCTTTTTAGAAACTCGTCATCATTCATTCATTTAATTGGATAAAAAGTAGCCTTTAACTGGCCCCAGGTACCCACCCACATAAAATTTCATGGAAATTTTGTAAGTAATTTTTGCGTGAAGCTTGAATACACAGGCAGTCAGAAAAACAATCCTAAGGCCACTAATTTGGCTTCAGTACCCTTTATGGGCCCCAGGACTTGTTTTTTTAAGAATACTTTAGAATTACAGACACGAAATTCCTACAGATATATTATGTATAAATTTTTATGGGGCAAATTATTAGACCTGGAATCTGTATTAGTTATTCAAAAAAGAGCTGTACGAGCAATTTACAATTTAAACTCACGAGGGTCTTCAAGAGAATTATTTAAAGAAATTAACATATTGACTGTAGCTTCGCAATATATCTATTCGAACATTAATTATGTACATAAAAATATTTCATTATTACTATGATATGTTGACGTTTATAAGTGCTTTGTTTAAAGTGAAAGTGAAAGTGATGAATGTAGATATTTGATTTGATTTGATATACATCTAATAAAAAATAAGCGACCGTACTAGCCACGAGTCGCTGCTCGGGAAGCAAATGTAACGTTATTTTACTCATGTGTATTTTAAAATTGTCGACGTAGCTAAGCTCTCTCACAACATCGCTTGACAATTATCTCCTTCGTTGTGGTGTGGGCAAACCAAATTCACTCTATTATTTGCCAAATATTGATTTCATTTTATTATTTAATTAACTCATCCATTGTAGCCTGTTCAACACTGAATATTGCAACGCAATAGCACAATGACCGCGTTACCAAAACTCACGCACACTAATTGTGTTGCTGAGTAATCTTAGCAGATGATATAATTTTTGTTAGCATGTAAGTAAACAATATCGTATAATTTAGAACTTATTGTAAGTAAAATCCTATTTCAACGCTGAACGACGACTTCATTAATATCGCTGACAAGACACTTTTAGCCATTAGAACCCCTGATTAGTCTTGTGAGTCTACTTGACTAGCAGTGAGAGAACCCCATCACCTAACCCTGAGATCCTGTCACTGTCCGTCTGCTACATTAGGTTTTATGGTGCAGGCATCACGTTTAATTGCCTCTTGCGACTCCCACGGGACGTAATGGGGTAGTAGATATTCTTACACCGTCACTACATGGTATATATCGCCATTGCTTTATTGTTGAAACTTGCGTACTTTGTAGCCTATGCGAGTCACCTTCTAATTATACACGGAACTTGGCATGTATGATCTCATTACTTTGTATATATATATATATATCTTTAGATATAGTAGGCACACACCGTAAGACGGAATTTATCCTGTGTGTTATTTCTAGACTTAAGATATCATGTTAAACAAAATTTAATTAAAATCTGCTTAGTCATTTTTTACAGGAACCGTCCATGATGATAGTAACAAAGAAACGGCCCCCAGTCCCTGGCGGCCCCGCTATTCCTGGCTACGGTGGCAACCATGGTAACGGCGGGGCAGGGGATGCTAAGAATCTCCGGTGGAGGTTCGGTTGCCACCCAAGACGACTCGACCTGGCAACATACAACGCACGCACCCTGAGGACTGACGAGAAGATCGTGGAGCTAGAAGATGAGAAAGACAAGTTACGCTGGCATATTATACAATTATCCGAAGTCCGAAGAGAGGGGGAGGACACGGTAATCCTCGAATCCGGCAACTTGCTCTATCACCGGGAAGGCGACCATCTGTCCCAAGGAGGTGTCAGATTTATCTTCCACAAGTCTCTACTTAACAACGTTGTAAATATTGAGAGTATGTCGACGAGGGCTGCGTACCTTATACTCAGAATCACCAAACGATATTCGCTGAAGGTCATACAGGTTTACGTACCAACCTCGGCACACCCCGATGAGGAGGTGGAAGAAATGTATGAGGATATCTCTAGAGCCATGCATTCCTCCAAAACCACTATACGGTGTTAATGGGAGACTTCAATGCAAAACTAGGCACAAGAGAAAACAGTGAGCTAAAAGTAGGGAAATTTGGAATAGGGCAACGGAACCCAATGGGCCAGCAGCTGGCCGACTTCATGGAGAAAGAGGGACTCTTTATGATGAAATCTTTCTTCCAGAAGCGGCCCCACAGAAAGTGGACCTGGTCAAGCCCCGACGGTTCGACAAAAAATGAGATTGACTTCATTATGACAACCAGACGACAACTGTTCAGTGATGTCTTCGTGGTCGCGAGGGTGAAAACTGGTAGCGATCACCGAATGGTAAAAGGAACACTGAACCTAAACGTTAAGTTGGAGAGGTATCATATAATGAAGTCAACGCTCCGTCCCCCTCGTGCTCTGTTCCAAAGTCCCGAAACCTTTCAGCTCGAGTTACAAAACCGTTTTTAGTGCAAAGAAGACTGCAATGAAGTGGACGATATGAATGACAAGCTCGTGGAAACTGTCCATGCGGTTGGAGCTAAGTATTGCAAAACCCGCCGCAGAAGAATACAAAAACTCTCCGATCACACTCTTAATCTCATGGCTTTTAGACGGGAGATGAAGCAACATTCTTTAACAGATTTGACAGCATACAGGCAACTGAATAGATAGATTTCCAAATGCATGCGGCGGGACTTACGCAACTTCAATACAGCTTGTATTAAAGAAACGATCGAGCGGAACCAAGGCTTCAAAGTCTTTGCCAGAGATCTGTCTGCCAGAAAGAGCCAACTGTCGAAGATGAAAACGGAGTGTGGCAGCATCGTTTCCGGAGCACCTGAGATTTTGAGTGAGATTGAGAGGTTCTACATGTCATCGTTGGAGCCACACGCAAGTGTGAGTAACGATCCAAAAGCGAGTCTTATCCGACACTATTCCGAAGATATCCCGTACGTCAGTTTGAGCGAGATTAGAATGGCTCTCCAGCACCTTTAAAACGGTAAGGCCCCAGGAGAAGATGGAATAGCGGAGCTTCTGAAAGCGGGTGGAAAACCGGTGGTCTTGTTCTTCAAGAAAGGTGACAATGCCCTCTTGAAGAAATACTGACCGATTTCCCTTCTGAGCCGCGTCTACATGCTGTTTTCGAGAGTCATTACGAATCGTCTCGCGCGCAGGCTTGACGACTTCCAGCCTTCCGAAAAAGCCGGTTTCGGAAAGGGTTTAGCACCATAGACCACATACATACCCTTCAACAAATTGTACAGAAGTCCGAAGAGTACAATTTGCCACTATGTCAGGCGTATGTGGACTATGAGAAAGCCTTTGATTCCGTCGAAATTCGGGCGGTGCTGCAGTCCCTTCAGCGGTGCCAAGTTGAGTGTCGGTAAATCGAAGTGCTGAAGTGTTTGTACAGTAGAGCTACGATGGCTATCCGAGTACAGAACCAGAGTACGAAACCTATCCAATTGCAGAGAGGTGTTTAAGACAGGGTGATGTTATATCCCCGAAACTCTTCACCGCTGCATTGGAAGACGTTTTCAAGCTTCTGGACTGGAAAGGATATGGTATTAACATCAATGGTGAGTACATCACTCACCTTCGATTTGCCGACGATATAGTCCTTATGGCAGAATCGCTGGAGGACCTAAGCACCATGCTCAATGACCTCAATAGTGTCTCCCAACGAATAGGTCTTAGGATGAACATGGACAAAACAAATATCATGTTTAATGTCCATGTCACACCTATGCCTGTAGTTGTTGGGAGCACTAAGCTCAAAGTTGTTGACGAGTATATTTACCTGGGACAAATAGTCCGACTAGGTAAGTCCAACTTCGACCGAGAGGTCAATCGACGGATTCAACTCGGCTGGGAACGTTCGCGAAACTACGACACATCTTCTCGTCAGACATACCTCAAAACCATTAAACGAAATTGTACAACCAGTGCGTGTTGTCAGTGATGACTTACGGATCTGAGACTTGGTCCTTCACTACTGGCCGTATGAGAAAGGTCAAGGTCGCTCAGCGAGCTATGGAGAGAGCTATCCTCGGAGTTTCTCTGCGTGATAAACTTTGAAATCAGGATATCCGCAGTAGAACCAGAGTGATTGACATAGCCCAACGGATTAGTAAGCTGAAGTGGCAGTGGGCCGGCCATATAGCTCGAAGAACCGACAACCGATGGGGAAGAATGGTTCTTGAGTGGCAGCCTCGTACCGGTAGGCGAAGTGTAGGGCGACTCCCCACGAGATGGAGTGACGACCTGGTAAGACATGCAGGAAGTCGATGGATGCAGGTGGCTCAGGACCGTGCTTTGTGGCATTCCTTGGGGGAGGCCTATGTTCTGCAGTGTTCTTATGAAAGGCTGTAATGATGATGATGATACAGGAACCGTCCATTATACTGGGATAAAATTATGTCATGTCACTCTGCTGTCAATAAACTATCTGTACGAAAAAAAACATGTCGATCAGTTTCTGTTACTGTGTGAAATATAGAAAAACCAACAAACACACTTTCACATAATTTATAACAATAGTTCGTATCATATCGAGAGTATTTAACATAATCTATTTGTAAAATACCAGTTACTGCAAGAAACAGTGGAAATTCAAATTTTATGTACTAGTTAACCACGAGATGTTTAAGTTATCACATGTTAGAAATCGTTATTTTCTGGCTGGAGAAACATAATAAATATGATTCTAAATTCAGTCACCAATAGTTTTATTTTTGTAAACCACGTGTCTTTATAATTTGGTTAAATACACTTATTTAAATTTGATAGCGGGTTTTAATATTTATATGATGGTGTTCCATTTATGTAACTAATTTAGGCCCTGTTTTCAATGTCATAAATTGGGTAGACGTCGTGTTGGGCTGTCTCGACAATATCTCACTGTACTCGTAGTAAGCTTGACGTATTTCTTACCGCTCGCTCGCATTATCCTTAAAAAGTGTCAAAATATATTTATGAAGAAAAATAATAATTTAAAATAGGTTAATTTTTTCGTAATACTGACTTACATTTGGTTCGTCATCATCCTAGTATTTAACAAGTCCCCTGATGAAGCTCTCCACAAGTAATGCCACAAAGCACGGTATTGAGACATCTCCATCCATCGGCGTATTGACCACGTCTTACCAGGTTGTCACTCTATGTATTGGCGTGTCATTGTACACTTTTGTACAGTTCCTTGGTTATTAATTTATTCCTTAGTAGTGTAGAGATTTCATTTTCTAAAATAGGAAATTATACAGAAGACAAATATGTCGGAGATTACAACAGAGGATCGCAATTTTGATCTCGCAAATACATCAGGATAGCGTTAATTGTTAAAAATAGTAAAAGTGTGAGAGCGGATGTTCAACTTGCTCTCTTGCTTACGCAATCGATCATTATCAGTAATAAGACAACGTGACGCACTCTATATTCAGCATAGTGAAATTACAGTTCGACTATACCGTAACACGTCTCCGCCACAATCACACACCAGTGTAACGTGAGGTACGTAATAACATGATAACACCAAAATATGTAAACAAACAGCAACACTACTTACCTCAATGTAACACAGGGCAACCTCTTAGCAACACCAATCCTCCTTGCCTGCACTAGAAGAATTACAACAACGAACAGAACCACGACACTATCATAGCACTAGTGGAATGACCACACTCGTTGTATGACTTAAGCGGAATCTCTCGAGCACGGCGCCTAGCGTGAACTTTATACTACAGACACAAGAGGCGGTTTCTCGATATACCCTCAATTCTATCTCGATCCAACCAGGTATTTTATAGACGCTTCGACAAATATATTCTCATCTCTATCAAACGCAAAAACCAAGCGGGATCTTAACGTATGAGCCACCTATGTCGCCTATTTCACTCCCTAGTCACTCCATTTTCTACATAGTCATCATTCTTCATGACGGATTAGTAGTTTAATAATCCATCATGCTATCTCATATACTCTTGTTCAGCAATGTACGGTGCGACCAGCCACCGGGATAAGATTGTCACTGGAGAAATTTTCTGTCAGATTGGACTTAAAATAATATGAATAATAAATAATGAAAATGAAACTTACAGAATAATATTACACCCATAAGGAATGGGGCGTTAAATAATCTGCTATTGCAGTGAATTGCAGATAAACAGAAGTGAGTATGAAGCCATCACCATCATTATCATCATCAGTTTAACACTTCAAAAGCTAGAATATCAGCCGTAAGTTTGAGTATCTCGACAAAACCAATTAAGATCGGGACAACTTCGTACTGCTAGGACCAGATGGACTGTGAACCATGCCTAAGGTTGAATTCAACGAAACCTTAGAAGGTAACAATAAAATATAATGGAATAAGATTAAGATTCCTGCTAAGACCCTGTCACGAATTACTAAACAAGACCTGAAGCTCAGAGCTAAGAAAAAGAAAGGAAACTTGTTGAAAAAATTTAAAATGGCCATCTCCTGCATCAGATATGGTTTGGTGAGGGGTATCCTACCAAGGAGTTATGAAGCTTCATTTTTGTGAATGATGAATAAAGACTTTGAGTAAAGTTTATCGAGTTACTTTCATAGATCATGTTTTTTAGCCTCTCAGTAATACACAAAATATTTTTCGTGAACTTTCAAAGAAGACTTTGCTCCTGCTTACAAAGCGCGAACAACTAAAATCTGCCTCGAGAACAATGTTCCAGATTTCATAAGAGCTAAAGACTGGCTCTCATCAAATCCAGATCTGTTTCTGTTGGACTAAAAGTTGCAGGCAGTACTGGAGGGTATGGTCTGCTTAAAACGTTACTCCGATGTTGAGACTAAAGAGATAGCAGTGGCGTAATTCCTCATGTTGATTATGCGTAAATTTATAGATTCGTGACAATAATAATGAAAGTTATGTATCAAGTCCAAAGATGGCACTTTGAATAAAATTAAATTTCGAGAAATATGTATTGCCGGTGTCTCAAAACTAAGCCGCGTATTGTCTTGCCAGCAGTCTGTAATTTTCTATGAGATTTCGTTTTAGAATTTATTATTGGAAATTCAATTGTAACCAATTTTAAATTAAAGGATCTGTATAATGTTTGTAGGAAGTGAAAATAATGTGGAGATAATTGTGCAAACTTTAAAGAAATTTATTTGGAAATAAGCATTTGTAAAATTTAAAATTGTTAAATTTAATGTTAAAATATTATGTATATTGAATATATGTTTGTACAAATAAATATTATTATTTTTACAATCTTTGTTTTTAAAAAAGATATGTATTTAGATGTTTACATAACTTATGCTCAAATTTGATTTAATAAAAAATAATTTTAATAAAAAATAACCCAGTTTGACCGTAAAACAGTTTACTTGAATATTGAATAGGCAAAAACTTAAAAAGTATAAAACGAACTTAGGATTCGCTGTTAACAAGGTGCTGGAAACAACAGCGCAGATAAAACTTCGTTTGAAACATGTCAAATCGATTGCACAATAGCAACATGCTTGGTTTTTGCACTATATTGCTGATACAAACAATTTATAAGTCTTTATAAGTAATCTGTTGCACCTTTCTAGGTATTATAACTATTTAAATTTGTGGTAGTAAATGAAGAATACCTGTCGTCCTTCTAATCGACTTCAAAAAGGGGGAGGTTGTTTTCAATTGTTTCGTCTTTATTTACTTTAGCGTTCTGTTCTTAAATTGTACTCTTACATATAATGAATTTCTCAAGGTCTGTTTGATAAATAATATTCCCTTTTTTATTTTAGCAAGATTCTCTTTCTTAAACTTATCAATATAAAACTTTCTATTTGCCCAATCAGACATATTATTATCGGATAATATTTTGACTTTCTGCGAATACGGGCTGTTTGAAGATTGATTTTGAAGATAATCGATTGATCAGATCGAGTAACTAAAAAACCTGTGTTGCTTATTTCTTGGATAATATATGGTGTTGTATTCTCATCGAGGAAACTCTGAAATTATTTAATACTAGCTGTGTCCGCGGCGTAGCTCGCGTATATAGGTTTTACTTAGAGAATTTGACATTCAGGTAAGATAATATTATACGATTTATATCATTACTGTATCAATAAGTGATAACGTCGGTGTAACAGACGTCTCTGGTTAGTCTCCGTCTCTATTTTCGCATACATGTCCACTATAAATTGGTTAAACAACCCCCGAAATCTTTGCAGATACGCAAGACGATTATGCCTTACATGTAATAGGTGCGAATAAAATTGAAAAGCAGATATTTTTTATTGAAATTGGTCTCTCTGGTATTAGGATTAACTTGATAAATTCCGAAATTGTACCCCATTTTCACCGTGACAAAATGGATATTGTAGAGCATCATAATATCGATGCGTTTCATAAATCTCTGGCAGTCGATCGTTATGTGTGTGCAACACGATGTCACGTCTATCGCACTCCTGGTCAACTAATACCACTGCCACTTCATCAGTGACAGGAACGTTGCTATCGCGGTGTTTAGTAACAGGACGTCTGTCAGCGTTAATAACTAATTTATAATTGTTTATTAAATCTTGACGGATCGATTGCAATGCAACCCTAAAACTATGAACGTATGGATTTATTTCATGTAGCATCCTTTGAAGTTGGGATATGAGTTCGCTATTGAGTTGTGGGAAGTTGTGATTTCGGATATTAGTCTGTCCATTATAATCTGGTACAAAATAAATTGACTATTTTACTTAATGTCTATAGAGTTTTAGTAGTATTCTAAATTCTAACAGTAATGAGAATACCAAGGAGTATAATATAATCACTACGCTCAAACAATAACAATTGAAATGACACTCCTTTCTTTATAACTCATAATAAACTCATAATATATATCATTTAATTTAATTTAATGTATTAAGTTGAAATTGAAATTGAAAATATATAATATCTACATTGGTTCTGGGTAATGTATGGTTATTTGTGAGACTGTAACTCCACTACAGTTAGTCTTAATACGATTCAGAGTATCTTAACGCCGCAATTCAGAAAAGAATGTAATTTGTACAACGCCATCTGTTACGTTCTTTGTGAGAAAACTTTTTAATTTAAGGAAAACATCTTCTTTATTGTTTACTGTGTTTTAAGTGTAAATATATTATTATAGAACGTTTTTTTACACACAAATCTTTTTATTACTTTTTCTGAGATTTTATGGCGCCATTGAATAAATTCGAACCTATATTTCAAACTAATAATCATAACTTTCGATAGAATTAATAAAACAAAAATTAAATGTAACTTGAAGATACGCTTTATGATTTTCTTAACGAATTCTTAAAAAAAAAAAAGAATTTTACTTTAGATGTGATGCGTTTATAAACAAACAGACAGACAGACAGACAATTCTAAAAATTATAAAAATGTGCTTATTTAATTATTTTCATTTCCCTATAATCAGTTTAGTGACAAATATTGTATTCAATGTACAAAAAGAGACAAAACATGTTATCACCATTTTTATTATATGTATATATTTAAAGAGAGATGGCGCTGCTAACAGCAATCAATTCTAAAAATAAAATAGATAAATTGACGCGATTGGTATATTATTATATATATAAAACATAAAAGAACTTATTAACCAGTGTCTGCATAGTAAGCAAAAAAGAAAGTTTGATTCTCGCCGAAACCAACGCAATTGTTAATAGCTCTATTAAAATTTGATTTAACACATAGAGTAGGTACTCGGTGGTAAATAATAAATGAGTTTGTTAACACGCAGCAGGGCAGCGAGTAATATAAATATTAGCAGTAAATATGAAAACTCATTGTTTAGGCCAAATATTAACATTTTTAAAACTTGCATTCAAGACGCGCGTCCTTCCGATGGAATTTAAAGGTCACCGCCGGCCCCCTCTCCCGCGAGCGGCTCTCGGCTGCCCGCTCGGTCGGCTGACGTAATTGTTCGCGACCGCCGTGTCGGTTAGACGGTCTAAAATTAACGCTCGGAACCGCCTCTGTTCGCTTTGTCTAATCTCATGCGTTTTACGTGACAACGAGGCTTGTCTTTTTATAATTTTTGTTGTATTACCATTAATTTGCGTCGACGAGTTGCTTTTGTGGCATTTTAATATCATACGAAGGAATTTTTACTTTGTCGAGTGGAACGCTAAAACTTTGTGACTCGAGAGGAGATCACGTTCACGATCACGATTTAGTTAATAAGGTTATAATATATTTTTGTATATTTTATTTAATACGTTCTTTAATACTTTTGTTTACTGCGTTTTAGATATAATTATATCATTATAGAACGTTATTTTACCTAATTTAATTATGATATATGATATGGTATTAGTTTAAAATGCACTTGATGACTCAACTATCGCCACCGTTTAACAAATTCGTACCTATACTTCGTATTTATACTTCAGAATATTTATCATAACTTTTGATTGAATGAACTGATTTTAATAAAATAAAGACTAAATGTAACACGAAGATACACTTTATATTTTCATTAATGATTCTTATGATATAAATTAGTACTTTATACGTGATACGTTAACAAACAAAAAGACAGACAGACAGGCAGACAGACAGACAGAAAATTCTAAAAATGGTAGAAATGTATTTAGTTACTTATTTTTAGTACCTTTCAATCACTTTTATTACAAAAATATAAAATGTACAGACGTCTGCTTTTTACATTTTTATTATTTTTACATATTTATATATATATATAGATATATAGATTGACGTCTTCGTAGGCTGGAAAATTATAATGCAAAATATGTTTACCGCAACTGTAAATAACTTTATTGCCACACTGACTAATTTTAGAGCACCCAAATGACCAAAGAGCTTGATGTACCTTCATTGTACCTTTGGCTGCTTATAGGAAGGTCGGAAAACTTCTTGCTTCAATGTTATTTCACCTATTTGATCTATAGTGAAACACAGCAGCATTAAGCTGCTATTTTACGCTGGTATTCTGTGAGAGCGTTGTGCTTCCCCGGTCGAGCCGACCCATTCGTGCTACATCTATACAATTAATTTAGCTGCAGCATGGCCTTACCACGTATATTATTATTATCTAATGACATCTTTCTGTTTCTTCGTTTTTTCTATTTATTGTTTCAAAATACTTACTTTTTTATGTTATCTTTCTTTATGCATCCTCAACAAGAATTACTATTACCGGAATAAAAACTATTTAGGGATCTTGTTCAGCTGAAAGTATTTCATTGTCACTATTTGGTGGAAAATTATCCAGTAACAACTGTTAAATAGTTCTTTTTATTTCATAATGATGTTTCGAATTAACTCTCCACTTCTTCCTTTGAACTCTTTAATGTCTTGGTGTCATATGTTTTGGACTGCATATTTTTTTCTGTTCTTTTCTTTTAAAGTATCTTGCTATTTCTTTTACCTTCAGATCTGCATACTTCTCAGGATCTTCCTTAATATCTGCATAATTTCTTTGTTTTTGTAATCCATCGCGCTCTCCTTTCTGCTTTAATGTTTATTTGACTTTCTTTGGCATTATTAATTCTTAGTAATCTGCAACAACACATAATATAATGTCATCATATCAAGTTTATCCTTAATAACTAAAGTAATAAAAAATATAATAAGCACACTCATTTATTTTTTATTAACAATCTTGAAGCTATATCAAACAAAGTAAAAACTATTAATTCTTTATTTTATTATGCATTTAAGTATTATAATTTCTCTATTGTAGTAGTATTATTGTGGAAAGAAAATATCAACCACAGATGGGTTTAAAACCCGCGAACACACGGTTCGCAAAGTAAAAATGCACAGTAAAAATAATAATAAATTGATATAAAATAGATTTTTCCCCATCGGTTGTCGGTTGTTTGAGCTATATGGCCGGCCCATTGACACTTCAGCTTACTAATCTGTTGGACTATGTCGTTCAATATAGTTCTACCGGGTATATACTGATTTATAAGCTTATTACGGAAAAAACCACCAAGCATAGGCCTCTCCATAGCTTGCTGAGGGACCTTGATCGTCCTCATAAGTTTAGCAGTGAAGAACCATGTCTTAAATCCATGAGTCATTACTGGTTGTACAATCTCGTTACCAAGTTTTGAAGTATACCTGACGAGAAGATGTGTCGTAATTTCCCGAACACTGAATTGAATCCAGCCGAGTTGAATTCGTCGATTCACCTCACGATCAAAGTTAAAATTTCCTAGTCGGACTATTTGTTCCAGGTAAACATACTCGTCAAAGACTTCGAGCTTAGTGCTCCCAATACATGACATGGACGTTATACATGATGTTTGTTTTCTCCATGTTCATCTTAAGACCTATCCGTTGGGAGGCACTATTGAGGTCATTGAGCATAGTGCTTAGGTCCTCCAGCGATTCTGCCATTAGGACTATACCGCCGGCAAAACGAAGATGAGTGATGCACCCGCCATTGATATTAATACCGTATCCTTTCCAGTCTAGTAGCTTGAAAACGACTTCCACTGCAGCGGTGAAGTGTTTCGACGAAGTGAGGCCACTTGATGGAGTGAAGTACCTGGTAAGAATTTTTTTGTTAAATATTTATGAAATAAAATTAGATTATATTGTGAAATTATCGTTATTTATTTTGGGTGTAAACGTTGTGCTTTTAATAAAGTTTCATAGTAAGTTTATTTTTTTATATTTAATATTGATATATTTGGTTAAAAACAAACTTACAGCGAGTAGTAAATGGACACCAAATAAAATGAGAATCATTGAAGTTTTAGATTTATAAATAATTTATTACGTTATTTTGATCTGCATATATTACAAATAATTTTTTATAAAATAATTTAACGTCAGCACTAGGTTTTCAGAATACTTAATAACAATTTACATTTTCCTTTGTTTTGATTTATTTCGGTGTACTTACATATCGCAAACAATTGTACTAAGCTGTAACAATAAATAAATTAAGAAATATTAGAAATATATAAAACCAGTATCACATTTGAAAAGAAAGAAAGTGAATTAGTAATTATAACTTTCAATAAAAAGTACAAAAAAACCGACTTCAAATTGATAAAGACGAAGTTATTTATTTGCTACCCTTGGGAGTGGAATTTTTTCTCCAAATTTATTTGAAACTACCCTTGAAGTATAACTTATTTAATAAAAAGAGAATCATCAAAATTGGTTCAGAATATGCGAAGATATCGCTTAATATACATACAAAAAAAGTTTTGAATTGAGAACTTCCTCCTTTTTGAATTCGGTTAAAAATGAATGAACATAAAGATATGGTAACGAGGTTGACTTTGCAAACAACTTTAGCAATATAAAGAGAAAACAATTTATTAAAATCCATTAAAATCCTTCAGTCAAAAAAAGCAACATTTTAACTGTATCATCATCATTATAGCCCAACATAAGTCCACTGCTGAACATAATCCAAGGAATGCCGCAAAGCATCGTTCCGACCCACCTGCATTCATTGACTTCCTGCATGTCTTACCAGGTCGTCACTCCATCTAGTGAAGGGACGCACTACACTTCGCCTGCCGGTCTGAGGCTGTCACTCGAGAACATTTCCTCCTTATCGGTTGTCAGTTCTACGAGCTATATGGCTGGCCCATTGCCATTTCAGCTTACTAATCCGTGGGGTTATATTGGTTGCTCTGGTTCTACTGCGGATATCTTCTTTTTTAAGTCTATCACGCAGAGAAACCCAGAGCATAGCTCTCTCCATAGCTCGCTGAGTGACCTTGAGCTTCCTCATACGGCCAGCAGTGAAGGATCACGTCTCAGATCCATAGGTCATCAGTGGCAACACGTACCGGTTGTATAATCTTGTTTTAAGGTTTTGTGGTATGCCTGACGAGAAGATGTGTCGTAATCTCCCGAACGCTGCCCAGCCGAGTTTAATCCGCGGATTGACCTCTCGGTCGAAGCTGGACTTACTTAGTCGGACTATTTGTCCCAAGTAGTTGTTTGGAGCTTAGTGCTCCCATCAACTACCGGCATAGGTGTGACATGGACGTTACACATGACTTTTGTTTTGTCCATGTCCATCTTAAGACCTATCCTTTGGCAGGTACTATTGAGGTCATTGAGCATAGTGCTTAGGCCCTCCAGCGATTCTGTCATAAGGACTATATCGTCGGCAAATCAAAGGTGGGTATTGTACTTGCCATTGACGTTAATACCGTATCCTTTCCAGTCCAGTAGCTTGAAAACGTTTTCCAATGCAGCGGTGAAGAGATTCGGGGATATAACGTCATCCTGTCTTACACCCCTCTGCAGTTGAATAGGTTTCATACTCTAGTTTTGTACTCAGATAGCCATCGTAGCCCTACAGTACAAACACTTTAGCACTTGATATACTGATTATATATTGATATTTAACTGTATGACTGTTTCAATTATACATAGGACAAACTGAAAGTGTCTTTACTTACGTGTTGAAGATTCTGCGCTCCTGCTTGCTCATAAATGTTTGGATTTCGAATCTTGTATTTGTTTAAATCTGAAACGTATATTGATTAGAATCATTTTTGGCAGAAAGTAATTTAGTTAATTATATAATTCACTATCTCTGTGAGGTTGCACTGCAGGTCTTCAAAATGGGTTTAGAAGGGAAGCACCTCATTAAAGCACTGTAAAGCGTTGATACACAGAATTTGATTATGATCGCGATTCTCTACGTGGCGAAATTTGTAAAGTTTATTCCAAAGCTGCAATCACTGAGGAAAATGTGGCTACTATTACGTGATTAAACCTGGAACGTCGCTTTCGCAAGCAACACCAACTTAAGTCCGCCTATGTAGACTTCATCGAGGAGTATTGCAAACTAGGACACCTAGCAATATCTGAGGTAGACCGACCTGAGCTTGCCTATTTTGTTCCGCATCATCACGTCTACGCGTCGTTTTTGACGCATCAGCTCGCACCTCATCTGGTTTGTCTATAAACGACATTCAAATGATAGGCCCTACAGTTCAAGATTCTCTTCTGAATATCCTCATCCGGTTCTGGCAATATCGTTATGTGTTGTCAGCGGATATTGAAAAAATGTACCGGCACGTTTTAATGAATGTGTCTGACTGAAACCTACAGCTGATTTTATGGCGTGATGCGGAGGACAAACCATTACAAACACTCAGGCTTAACACGGTCACCTACGGATTTGCTAGCGCTAGTTTCCTTGCCACCAGGTGTCTCTAGCAAGTGGGCGAGGATTGTGACTATGACGAGATTAGGGCAGTCACACAGGAGGACATGTGTTGATGACTTACTAACTTCTAGCGACGATGAAGATCAATTACGGTCTATACAGAAATCAACACATATGGCTCTTTCTATGGCTGGTTTTAATTTACGTAAGTACCAATCCAACTTACCTTCTTTATTGCCTTCAGACGTTGTCCAGTCATCCGGAAACCTGAAATTGAGTTTTTCTACAAGTACGCTGGACCTAGATTGGAGTCCCTTGTCCGAAAGCATTAATTTTCCATTGCAGTGGATCATTCTGAGGTCGTCACTAAGCGCACTATACTTTCTTCAACTTTTAAGATCTTCGATCACTTGGGGCTCCTATCCTTGTCCACTATCGTTCCCAAAATTTTAATTCAGACCTTATGGTCTCTCAAATTGGACTGAGATGAGCTCGCTCTAAAGGAAATTGTCGATGTCTGGAGACCTTTTGTTGAAGGCCTTAAATGCCTTTCTTTACTAGATATACCTAGATGGGTATCAATAGAATATCCTGCCTCTGTTGAAATCTACTGTTTTTGCGATGCATCGCAATGCGCCTATGGTGCCTATTTGTACCTTTGCTCTACAAATAAAGAAGGACAAGTACATGTCCAAATTTTATGTGCGAAATCTCGCGTTGCCCCAGCATCCAGTCCTAGTAAAATTCCTCGTTTGGGGCGTTCAGGTGCTCTTCTTGCATCTGAAATGAGCTCATCTGTAACCAAAGCTTTGCGACGTAAAATATCTCGTCATGTCTATTGGTCTGACTCGAGCGTAGTTCTTAGTTGGTTGCGCTGCAGTTCTTCTAACTTGAAAGCATTCGTTGCCAACAGAGTCGCCGCCATTAGAGAGTTGACTGACGCTAATTCATGGCACCACGTTCATACAGAACACAACCCAGCTGACCTGTGTATCCCGTGGCCCCACGTGAACCCACAACAGATCGCGGCATGTGATATGTACCTAAGTTTTTATTGGTACCTGAGTCCGAGTGGCCTTCTATACCAGTCGCAGACTATTATTGAGATGAAGAATTTGCCGGAAGTTAAAGCACATCCAGTTGCTATTTGTGATAATTATCAATAAATTATTAACTTTAATAAATATTATAAATTAAAACAATTACAACACATTTTAACCTATGTACATAGATTTATTAATAATTGTAAAATTCTAAAACTAAAGCGACAGGTTCCTTAGCTACCGCCGAGCTTAATAAAGCTCTTAATTCATTAGTTTATATTTCCCAATTAGAGGCATTCCCTAAAGAATACGATTTGTTATTAAAAGGAAATTTCCTAAGTCCTAAGTCGCACATTTCGGCACTTAATCTCTTTTTACATGAACGAGTGATAAAAATAGGTGGTCGTACTCAGGCTTCTGAATATAGTTTCGACATAAAGCATTCCATGTTGTTAAGCCCGAAACACCATTTTACCCAACTTTTATTCCAACAAGAACACGTACGGCTTCTACATCTAGGGCCCCAAGCCTTACTAGCTTGTATTAGAACGCGTTTTTGGCCCATTGGTGGAAGAAGTCTAGACGTACTGTGCATAATTGCACCGTATGTAGGCGTTTTAAGGATCAGTCTATGAAAAACATAATAGGCAACCTACCTGCTCGAAGACTAATGCCCGACTTTCCTTTTATTACAGTAGGGACTGATTTCGCTGGGCCATTTATGATCACGGATCGAAAGGGTCGTGGTTGTAAAATTACAAAATGTTATTTGTGTATTTTCATATGTTTTAGGTATAAGTGCATCCATTTTGAGGCTGTTAGTGAGCTGTCCAAGGATGCTTTTATATTAAATTTAAAACGCTTTGTTTCGCGGAGAGGGCTACTAAAGCAGATTTTCTGCGACAATGTTGAAAACTTTTATGCTGATTCAAAGGAACTTAAAGAGTTTTTGAAGGTAATGCCAAAATTATCGTTGATTTTGCCGCAAGCGAAGGTGTTGAATTTTGTTTCTCGCCTGCATACGCTCCTCACTTCAATGGTCTGATGGAGGCCGGTGTAAAGTCAACCAAATTCCACCTGGCTAGGATATTAGGGACTACACACAAATAGAATGCATCCTTAATAGCCGCCCCCTATGTCCATTAAGTTCCTCTTCCACTGACTATTATCCCTAACTCCGGGCCACTTTTTAATTGGTAGACCACTAAGCTCGCTGCCATCTCTCGACAGATTCCAGCACATCGAACAGTTTAAACAACACTTTTGGCGACGCTGGAGCCACGAGTACATTGCGGAGCTGCAGTTGAGGACGAAGTGGCGCACAAAGTCCAAAGAGAGCCTACAAATTGACGACCTAGTCCTGTTGAAAGAAGAAAACGCTCCACCGCTCTATTGGCGTCTCGAACGTGTAAGAAGACTCTTCACGGGAACTGACGGATTGACACGCGTCGCAGACATAGACAATGCAAGAGGAATTGTGCGGCGCGCCCTAAATAGAATCGTCCTACTACCGAAGCCCGATGAGTTGAAAGTTCTTGAAAGCTGTTAAGCTTTCCAGCGCCGGGAGTATGTCGGCACCGTTACGACAGCACTGACGGTGTTCGCGGGGAGTATGAGAAGCGCGGGGGGTTTTCTCATCACCGTGCCTAATACCGCCACTCGCCGATAGTTCGCAACCCGATCATCAACAAATCAGTTTATATTTTGATTATTTAAATATACAATTTTGCCTATCGGTGAGTCGCCTATTTTATTCATGTTCCCTAATTAAACATAACTAATAAATGTTATCATATTAAGAATAACAATATCAAGTATAAACCTCTTACAATAGAGAAGGTTCGTTAATTGAAAGTGCAAATTGAAACATGCCGCTAGTTAATAGGGATGCTGCTTTGTGACGAGTAATTCTCTGCCTCTCGAATACTTGCCTAGAAAGTTAGAAGTAACTTGTCTCATCTGGAGTAAGACTAACTTTCGCTTAGTCTTGAATAAACAATTGTGATTTAAAGGTTATCTTTAATGTTTTAAAGTTCAATTTAATTTTTCCGTAATCGTTCGCAACGTCTGTATATTTACTATATTTTTTTGAAACTAGTGGTCTACTAGTCGAAATTCAACCGTAAATCATTAAATTTTTAAGCTGTATTTCACTATCAACTTTCTGTTATTGTGTGTATTATCTATTATTTCAACTGCACATTTATATATAAAACACAGATATGTTATATACCTGACCTTTTTTTTATTTTTATTTTTTTTTTACATGGAGAAATGCCTACGCATGCCCGCCTCGCGGGGGCAAGGACGGGTTATGTCGGACTCGCACCGACTAAAACCCCATGGTGTTCCACCCTCGTCGCATATTCGCAGGGCCACGGGAACGCTTTCGCACACATCCGCGGCCCCACCTGCGCTGGCTGCCCCATGGCGGCCTGTCCTCGGGAGAGGACTACTCCTCCCCCATCTCCTTCTCAGGTAAGGCGCACCAGAACACATGGCAGGCCCTCCTCCTCGGCCTCCAATGCGCAACAGACGCCCCCATGTCCGATGCGCGAAGGCCATGGGGCCAGGAAAAACTAGCACTCAGAAGCACCAGCCTTCCCGACCCCAGCAGCGGATCTGGTCCATGGCTCCGCCGCCAACCAAGATTCGGCTGCGGAGGGTAGGGAGAGCGGCGCCTCGCATTACCGACATTCCTCTCCCCCCGTAGCCCCACCGCCACCGCATCAATTAACGGTGCGGCCCCGCCTGAGTCGCGGAGGATAGGGCGAGTGGCGCATCGCCACACCAACACTCCTCTTCCTCCGCGACTCCACCTCGGCTGCAGCGGTAGAGAGAGCGGACACCCCTCTCACCGCAGCCCACCGACATACATCCGAAGTGGGCTCGTTAAGCCCACTCGCAGTGGCCACCTCGGGCCGGCATTACACCACGGGCCAGCCTAGGGGTTCCTCTTTGTTCACCGTGGGTGACCAATCCACGGCTACTAAGCCCCCCCGCCACGACAAGGCGGGAACCCGTTCGGGGGGGTTATATACCTGACCTATCCCAACCTACAAAAACTAAACAAAATCATAACAGCGTGGGAGGCAGGCGGATGACATGCACGCACACATACAAAATCTTGCATGTACACACTACACTCTTAGAATTGTCGCGACGATTTGATAGGAAGCTTGGTGTACTACGGCAAGAGCACGGCAGATTTTACTACCCACGGTATGCCGTTACCGTGGTAGATAAATTATAAACATCTGTTTACAACTCCACACATTTCGTTTCCCTGTTTTGTATGTGCCGAAAAATACGTGCGTTCGGGGTCGTGCCGTGCCATGCGACGTCAAAATATTAAAACGCCCAATCTGTACCACTCTTTGATCATAGACTCAAATGTGTTTGATAATTAACACTGGCAGTATTTACGTAAACAATGAATGTTTTATTTTATTATTTTATATATTTTTATCACAAAATATGTATATATTTTAGCTTTCTGCATTCCTTCTCCATATTAACTTTAACTATGCCAAATCTTGTGCGTGCACGCAGTATGCTTAAAAAGGGGTATAAAAATTTCCCTTCACGTATTAATATGTAGATTTAACGTTGGCAAAAATGGCAAGTAAAAACAGGTTATAGAGCTAAACATAACTTTGGTATACGTCATACGGTACTACGAGTATCATAAAAGCTGTTTAAATTTAATATAATATATAAAATAACTGAATTTTCATTTGAAAAAATACAAGTTGCACTTTCCTCAATGGTTCCTCAAATACGTAACAAAATAACAATTAATATAATTGTTATTTTTTTACGAATTATATATTATATCCCCGTATAGTGGCGGTAAGAATACTCACTACCCCATATCTTCCCGTTTGTGTCGTAAAAGGCGAAGGAGGGAAACTGAGGCAGAAGATGGGCAGCAGCATCTTTCTGAGAACACCAAAAAGCAATTAAAAAACTGCGGTTAGAAACACGCTTGCCAAGCTTGGCAACTATGGCAATATACCTCTCATGAGCAATGACATTAATAAACGGCCCCCAGTACCCGGCGGCTCCGCAATTCCTAGCTACGGTGGCGACTATGGTAACGGCGAGGCAGGGGGTGCTAAGAATCTCCGGTGGAGGTTTGGTTGCCATCTACGACGACTCGACCTGGCAACTTATAACGCACGCACCCTGAGGATTGACGAGAAGATCCTGGAGCTGAAAGAAGAGAAAGAAAAGTTGCGCTGGAATATTATAGGATTAACTGAAGTCCAAAGAAAGGGGGAGGACACGGTAATCCTCGAATTTGGCAACTTATTCTATCACCGGGAGGGCAATCATCTGTCCCAAGGAAGTGTCACATTTATCGTCCTCGTCCTCGTCCTCGTCTCTCGTTAATAGCGTTGTAAAGATTGCGAGTGTGTCGACGAGGGTTGCGTGTCTTATACTCAGAATCACTAAACGGTATTCGCTGAAGGTCATACAGGTTTACTCACCAACCTCGACACATCCCAATGAGGAGGTGAAGGAAATGTTTGAAGATATGTTTAGAGTCATGCATTCCTCCAAAACCCACTATACGGTGTAAATGGGAGACTTCAACGCAAAACTAGGCAGGCACTAGAGAGAACGTTAAGCTGAAAGTAGGGAAATTCGAAATAGGGCAACGGAATTCAAGGGGCCAGCAGCTGGTTGACTTCATGGAGAAAGAGGGACTCTTTATGATGAGCTCTTTCTTCCAGAAGTGGCCCCACAGGAAGTGGACCTGGTCTAGCCCCGACGGTTCAACAGAAAATGAGATTGACTTCATTATGACGACCACATGATAACTGTTTATTGATGTCTCAATGATCGCGAGGGTTAAAACTGGTAGCGATCACCGAATGGTTAGAGGCACACTGAACCTAAACGTTAAGATGGAGAGGTCACGTCTACTAAAGTCAACGCTCCATCCCCCTAGTGCTCTAATCCAAAGTCCGGAAACTTTTCAGCTCGAGTTACGAAATTGTTTTCAGTGCCTAGAAGATTGCAATGGAGTGGACGATATAAAGGACAAGCTCGTGGAAACTGTCCATGCAGTTGGAGAACTTGCCGCAGAAGAACACAAAAACTCGCCGATCACACTCTTAATCTCATGGCTGTTAGACGAGAAATGAAGTTGCAGTCTTCAGTAGATTTAATAGCATACAGGCAACTGAACAGACAGATCTCCAAACGCATGCAGCGGGACTTACGCAACTTTAATACTCCTCGCATTGAAGAAGCGGAACGAAAGCTCCAAAATCATTGCCAGAGATATGTCTGCCAGAAAACACCAACTGTCGAACCTGAAGACCGAATGTGGCAGCAACGTTTCCGTCACACCTGAGATTTTGAGTGAGATTGAGAGGTTCTGTGGGCAGCTGTGAGCCACAAGCAAGTGTGAGTAACCATCCAAGAGCAAGTCTTATCCGACACTATTCCGATGATATCCTGGACGTCAGTCTGAGAGAGATTAGAATGGCTCTCCAGCACCTTAAAAACGGCAAGGCCCCATGTGAGGATGGAATTACAGCGGAGCTTCAGAAAGCGGGTGGAAAACCGGTAATTAATCTGTGCCGGTTGGGCGAAACTCTCCGGAGTAAATGTTGACAGAGATACTCCTCGAGTCGCTCACGTCCTAAACCTATAGTTTCCGGAGGATACTTCCACTGCCGTCTTTGCGAGTACTGCTGGGATACTGTGGACTGACGTTGAAAATTAAAATGCACCATCTATAAAATACAAATAGCAAGGCAGTGGCCAGCGGTTTGACTGATCAAATTATACGCGGAAATCTTTTAATTGTTGTTTATTGACCACGGTTGTTGAATATAGTTGTTCAACTACGGTTGTTCACTATCGGTTGGTCACTATATATTTCAAACGATATCTTTAAGGTGTTCGGTTTTTTTTTTTTTTTTTTTTTTTTTTTTATAGGAGAGGGGGCAAACGAGCATGCGGCTCACCTGATGGTAAGTGACTACCGCCGCCCATGAACAACCGCAACACCAGGGGAATTGCAGATGCGTTGCCGGCCTTTTAAAAAGGAGTAGGCTCTTTTCTTGAAGGTCCCTAAGTCGTATCGGTCCGGAAAAATCCCTGGTGGTAAACTATTCCACAAGGAAGTTGTGCGAGGAAGAAAACATCTTCTAAATCGCACAGTGGTGGACCGCCAATCATCCAGATGGTGTGGATGGTATCGGGAGTTCTGCCGCGATGTGCGTTCGTGAAATTTGGCGGCAGGGATTAATCCGAACAATTCCTCAGAGCACTCCCCATGGTAGATGCGAAAGAAAATGCAAAGAGATGCAACATCTCTTCGCAGTGCCAATGAATCGAGCCGATCGGAAAGGGCTCGGTCGTCGACGATTCGAGCCGCTCTGCGCTGGATGCGGTCAAGTGGAAGGAGCTGGCACTGGGGAGCCCCTGCCCAGAGATGGGAACAGTATTCCATGTGAGGCCGAACCTGCGCCTTGTAAAGTTGCAGGCGGTGTGCCGGCATGAAATACTGTCCCGCTCTGCTGAGCACGCCAAGCTTTTTAGAGGCCAATTTGGCCTTTTCTTCCAAGTGACCACGAAACTGCACGTCACTCGATATGTCGACTCCGAGGATACCGATACTGGCTGAGGCAAGAAGGGGAGTGCCTTGAAACTGAGGAGATACGACAAAGGGGTTCTTTTTAGCGGTAAACGCGCAAACTTGTGTCTTCCGAGGATTAAACTGGACTAGATTTAGTCGCCCCCAATCCGAGACTTTGTCCAGCAAAGACTCGACTTCAGACACAAGTTTGTTCCGGTACTCGGCGACGTTTTCCCGAGAAATATTGGCCCGGCCGGTGTATAGAGCATCACCAGTGCTGTCATCCGCATAGCAATGAATGTTACCAGTTAGCAACATATCATTGATATGCAGAAGAAACAGCGTTGGTGATAGCACACAGCCTTGTGCAACACCAGCGTTAATAGGCTTGTAGTCAGAACATGCACCGTCTACAACGACCTTGATGCTCCGATCTGCAAGAAAGCTGGTGATCCAATTGCACAATTTCTCGGGAAGCCCATAGGAAGGCAGCTTTGAAAGAAGCGCTTTGTGCCAAACCTGATCAAAGGCCTTCGCAATGTCCAGACTAACGGCCAACGCCTCCCCCTTGGACTCTACTGCCTCCGCCCATCTATGGGTCAGGTAGACAAGAAGATCACCAGCTGATCGACACCGACGAAAACCGTATTGGCGGTCACTAATCAGCTGGTGATCCTCAAGGTACCGGATGAGCTGGCAGTTAATAATGGATTCCATTATTTTGGAGAACAAGGAGGTGATCGCGATAGGCCTATAGTTGGACGAGTCTGAGCGGTCGCCTTTTTTAGGGATCGGGTAGACAAAAGCTGTCTTCCATGAATTCGGTAGTATCAAATATCTGTTAATAGTCGCTGGTTTTATTAACACTGTCTGACTAGCAGCTATTATCTACTAAACTGACTATTTTTATCACTTGTGTAACTGCGGATATCAGTTACCACGTTCTGGGACTAACCAACAATTGCTAGTCGCAGAAAGTGTTTTGCCTCTTTATTGCATAACATTTTCACTATACAATTGGTATAAATTACAATATTTTTGTACAACATCAATTTCTACACTAACATGCTATACATTATCAAATTGGCAATTTAGTCCTTTACTAGCATATCATAAAGTAAAGGAAAAGTCCCCAATTTTCATAATATTTGGGTACATTATTTCTTTAATTTTACTATAAATAGGAATTGCGTTTAATTACACAAAATATTCCTTCACTTCCTTAAACTATAAACCTTATGCTAATTCAATGTCATATTTATAACTTTTTTAGAACATAAAATTATTCCCGTTATTTTCGGGATCAACTATTACGCAGTTAAGTAAAAAACTTCTAGTAAGTTTTACGATACGACGCGCTCTGATTGGTCGATTTTTCTTTATACAATAAAACTTGTTTATCTTAACTATTATCGAAACGACATCATATACAAATATATTAGGGTTGCTGTAAAACTATATTAATACACTATTCACCCATTTTTGTTGGTAATTTTACTTTTAATATTGTCTTAAATCACTTTGTCTGTAAACACTTTTCGTCGTCGCGAAAGTCCTTCAGAAGCTCTTTAATTACGTCCTTCATGGTGCTACTACACCGGAGGTGTGGAGCAGGAGTGCGGTGGTCTTGTTCTTCAAGAAAAGCGACAACGCTCTCTCAACGAATTACAGACCGATTTCCTTTCTGAGCCACGTCTACATGCTGTTTCCAAGAGTTATTACGAATCGTCTCGTATGCAGACTCGATGACTTCCAGCCTCCCGAACAAGCCTGGTTTCCGAAAAGGCTTTAGCACCATACATCACATACATAGATTTCGGCAAATCGTACAGAAGACCGAAGAGTACAATCTGCCACTTTGTCTGGCGTATGTGGACTATGAGAAAGCCTTTGATTCCGTCGAAATTTGGCCTGTGCTGCAGTCCCTCCAGCGGTGCCAAATGGACTGTCGGTATTCGAAGTGCTGAAGTGTTTGTTCAGTAGGGCTACGATGGCTATCCAAGTATAAAGCCACAGTACGAAACCAATCCAACTGCAGAGAGGTGTAAGACAGGGTGACGTAATATCCCCGAAACTCTTCACCGCTGCATTTGAAGAAGTTTTCAAGCTACTGGACTGGAAAGGATACGATATCAACGTCAATAGCGAGTACATTACTCACCTTCGATTTGCCTACGATATAGTCCTTATGGCAGAATCGCGGGAGGACCTAAGCACTATACTCAATGACCTCAATTTTGTCTCCCAACGGATAGATCTTAAGATAAACATGGACAAAACAAAAAAAATGTTTAACATCCATATCACACCTATGTCGGTAGTTGTTGGGAGCACTAAGCTCGAAGTTGTTGACGAATATGTTTAGCTGGGACAAATAGTCCGACTAGGTAAGTCCAACTTCGACCGAGAGGTCAATCGGCGGATTCAACACGGCTGGGCAGCGTTCGGGAGATTTCGGACATATCTTCTCGTTAGACATACCTCAGAACCTCAAAACAAGATTTTTTAACCAGTGCATGTTGCCAGTGATGACCTATGAATCTTAGACGTGGTCCTTCACTGCTGCCCGTATGAGGAAGCTCAAGGCTACTCAGCGAGTTGGAAAGGGCAATGATCAGCGTTTCTCCGCGTGATAGACTTAAAAACGAGGATATCCGCAGTAAAAATAGAGTAACTGACATAGCCCAAATAATGAGTATCCTGAAATGGCAATGAGCCAGCCATATAGCTCGAAAAACTGAAAACCGATGGAGAAGAAAGGTTCTCAAATGCAGCCTGTACGAACCGGCAGGCGAAGTGTAGGGCATCCCCCCACTAGATGGAGTGGTGACCTGGTATGACATGCAGGAATTCGATGGATGCAGGTGGCTCAGAACCGTGCATTGTGGCATTTCTTGGGGAGGGCTATGTTCAGCAGTGGACTTGTGAAGGGCTGTAATGATGATGATGATGACCTATTATTAATATTTGGGCTAAAATTAATTTGTGAAATTTAATTATTTTAGTATCACATTGCTAAAAATCTTAGATAAACAAATTTTAAAACTTTTATTTTATATTTACAACCTAAGTTAAATTTTATGTTCAGAATATAGTACAGATACATTCATATTATTCTTTCGCTTCAGAGAAACGCATATTACGTCCCCGGTTCTCTTATGACTTTGCAGCTTGTGTAATAATATACTATGGTCCATGCAGGCCATTAGGGTACTTGTCACTTTCGGTATTTTATATTATAAGTAAAATATTACACAACCTTAAAAATTTATACATTAAGGTGATCCATGGCAACGTTATTTGACTTTGAATATGTGATAATGTTTTCTTAACAGTAGTTAAAGCCATAATATTTGACAGGTCCAGGTTAATTGTTTGCATTTATGCCGTATAATACAAGATGGTAGCATCATATATTTTCAACTGTTACTCTTTCTTATTTATCTGTTTTGAGCTCAGTGAGCCATCAAACCACCGCGCCGTGTAGCGGCGGCATAAGTTAATTTAATACCTCATATAATCCGGTAGGGGTCGTAAGAGACGACAAAGGGAAATGAAGCAGAAGCGGAAAATGGCCGCACGTTCTAGCCTGCTAGAACCTAGGCATAACCGCACTTCGGCTATTAGCCGTAACACATACAGACTTTATAGCGTGCGTGCTCGTAAATCCAATTGCTTGTTATTAATAAGCTTTACTTATACTACTACTACTACAGCACATCCCAAGTCCACTACTGAACATCCTTTCTCATAAACTGCTTCGTAGCACCTGTAGACTATATCTGTATCGACTGCCTGTGTGTTTATGAATGAATTTTATAAAGTTAATAGTTATCAGTTAATAATTACAACGTGATGTCAATTACTGTTTTAAAAGAAAACATGAGTCTGAACATGTAATTTTAATTTTTGAGTAATATTTCATAGCCTCCAGCTATGTAGTAGGTAATAGGATGTAACCAAAAGAAAAGGTTTTATTTGTAGATTTTAATATCATGCTTGCGAAACTTATTTGTTATATTTCAAAGTTTGTTAAATCTCTTATTATTTGTAAATTACAAGATACAAAAATAAAATTATTCAAAATATTGGTAAAAAAGCTTACAAATAAATTATTAATAAAATACTAATCTAGGTTTTTCATCATCCATTGCAACATTCAAACTTTAACACATAAACTTCACTTTGTATAAGTATTCCATTTGCACATTATTAATTAATCTATGCAAATATCATAGACACATTATGCGATTTTATCTCAGTAGTACGGAATTATGAAAATGTGTATTCATTTTATTTATAAAATAACAAAAAGTAAAAAAAATATATTTTACTTTAAATCAGGTACATAAATTATTCCGATATTAAGAATTAATGATAAAATTAAACAATTATAAGAGCAGAGCTTATCATGAGTCATCATCATCATTATCATTATTATAGCCCTTGACAAGTCGACTGCTGAACATAGGCTTCTCTAAAGGAATGCTACAAAGCTAGACCACCTGCATCCTTCGACTACTGGCATATTATGTAATACGTGATATTTCTTACACCAGGTGGAATAGCCGACTTAGCCAACTTAACATTTTACAATCTTTAACGCTAATAGAAGTTTGGAAAAAATTTAAACAAATAATTTTAGTAAAATTGAACATATGTGTGTCACACACTAGTCAGTCATAATGATTGACTTGAAAAAAAATCTTTAAAATCTTCTTATTGCCATAAAGAGAGAGATCAACGGTAGGAACTGGAACAAATAGTGAAGTAACACGCCACTTAATCTTTTAGCCTGTAACACAATTAATAGGGGAGTAGTATTTAAGCTTAACATAACATCTTGTATAGACATAGTCAATCGTTTAACAAAACTAGAAGTTCCGCAGATTACAATGTGGTAGAATCCCCAGTCAAGTTTCTTATAAATAGTTATTTTTATCATTATTTATAATATTTAATAATACCATTTTCTTTGCGGCAGCCTTTGGGAGATGCTTATGTGCAACACTGTAGTACGAGAAGTTATATTTTATTATTGTTATTAATGATGCTACGACCGAAATACATTATTGGAAGGTTTTCCATAGATTTTTTTTCTTGAATATTATTAGTGCATACTCGTAGGTGATGGAGCTTTGCTTGGCGTTAAAAGCAGTTTTCTCATTGATAGCACCTATATACAAACGAATAAGATTCGAAAAATTGCTCATAATGGTGATTATTTGCGAATACGATAAATTTGAAGCTTCGGGGCACTAAGAAAAAAAAATCGCAACGCTTTCAATTTCTCAGGGATTTTCCGGGATACTTTAAGGTTGAAAAATTACCGACGATATCCTTTTTTCATTCATTTTGTCCAAAGTTATACCAAGTTATCCAAATATCCTTAAATATGCCAATTTTTATCTTCTTTTCAGTAAAAGTTATCAATTGAAAGAGTTTTTTTTCGTTAAATGCCATTCATGGTACCTCATAAAAAATGTCATGCAGTTTTTAAACCCATACTTCAATTTCCTATACGATCACTGTGTCTGGAGTTATTGATTATTATCAAAATTAAAAAGAACTTTTTTGCTTTGATTGACAATAACTCGTCAAATTAAAGGACATTAAACTTCCTATAAAAAGATTTTTAGTGAAATAATGAAAAAAATTTTAAGCCAGTAGATCTTTCTTAAGACGATTTGTTTCCTTAGGATCACTCCAGAAACAAGCAAAACTAGATACTTGGAGCTTCAATTTGCTTTTTTTGCTTTACGATTATTTTCTTCGGAGTTACAGCTTTTTGAAAATCACCCGAAAATTTAGATATTTTATATCCCTTAATTTTTGTGACAAGTGTACAATATTATATCTACATAATATAATGGTATATGAACACGATAATACTATGAAATAACATGGAACTCAGAAACAATATCATAATACAGGCTAAGGATTATATTCAAAGTGCTGACTCAACGGACTGGATGCAATTATCTCTGGACATGTTCCAATTTATAACCCTAAATTAGATCTGAGACAAAATGTAATAGTATTTAGCCTAGTTATTCCATTAGATTCAATATTGTGATTAAGGACTGTCTTACGACTGAACTGACGACTCGATTGCCAAGTGGATAAAAATTTGGCTCCTATACTGCGAGTCCGCGGGTTCTAAACGAAATAAGTATAGGTATTTGTGTGGTCTACAAATAATTGTTTCGGGTCTGGATGTTTGTTTATTGCATGTAAAACGCCTTCACACGATCGAAGAAATTTCTGGTATCATCGCCCACTACTATGTGAGCCAATATATTTACAAGATACGAGTGTCTTAAGTCCTCATAGGTAAATAAATTTATAGCCATATTTTTAGTTGCTGGTATCAAAAGATTGCAGTAGGGTTGCTACTTAGTAGCAAGAGGATTATTATAATATGATCATTATAATTATGGGGGTATTAATAACATTTTCGTCTGGTTGGGCTGTTTAAGCTGGGCTGTAAAGAAAATGATAAATATATAATTAATATTGTAAATTAAAGAAATTAAATTACATAAATAAAAAAAAACAACTAGATGGAAGCCCTTGACAGGGGATACGAAACGGTCGAGGGTTAGGGGGAAAGAGAAAGAATCCGGCGGACGATGCGGGCGGTATGGAGGAGTGATGTGAATAAAGACGGATGAAGAGATATTCTGTGTTATAAAAATTAATTGAAATTATTAAAAATTTATGAGAATTATTTTAATGCTCGTGCAATAATTGATATCTGAATAAGTTGGTATCAGAGTAAAGTGTTTACATATTCAATATAAAGTCAGATTTCATATAACAGCCATCAACTTACTGCATTTCTTGAAAGGTCATCACTCCATGTATCCACGAAAGGAGGCCATCTTCCGCCTTACTTACCAGTAACCATTCATCCCCATTGGTTGTCAGTTCTTCAAGCTATATGGCCGGTGCAATACCCTGACACTTCCTGATCCTTTGGGTTATGTCAGTCACTCTGGTTCTACTGCGGATACTTCGTTTATCACGCAGAGAAAATCCGAGCATAGCTCTATTAATAGCAGACTAAACAAATTGCGAGCTATGAAGAGTTCGATATTTATATTCAACCGTGCGAGAATAGAATACACATCGCTACTGATCCGTTGATAATAAGTATTTTTAAAACATTATTCAGTATTCTTATTAAATTGACGGTTTATCGAAACGGTTAGAGTAAATAACCTAATATAATGAATATAACTTTGAAGGAGGCTTAAAATATTCCTGGGTCTTACATCAGGGGTGGGTTGTGGAACATGGAAATGAAAGCAGTTACTAGTATCTCCCGACATGTTTCAATTTTCGCTTCAAATGCGGGCCTATACAACCACGCGGTGTACGTTAACGAACTCGAAATTCTACTTTAAATACGGTACTTACGTGCATTATTAAGGCGTATATTACTGCCGATATTTAAATAATGAATTTAAATACTTCGTACAGTCTCTAGGGTCCAGTACTTCAGATTGAAAAACGCAAAAAATTACAGACAGAATGTATCGGGAATAAACGTTATGACTACTCCCTTCCAGTCCACCGGTTGCAAATGTTGCTCTATGATACTGATTATATATCAAATGCTACCGAGTTTTTATCTATTTGATTATTTTTTATGTTCCATGTAATGCCGGCATTAGAAAATTATCTATCCAATATTATACCGTGGTAGGAACACCCTCCTTTCACTGAACTTAACATTAAAAATAAAGGTTGCCAACCCCTCTTACAAGCTCAACTATGACAATCATTCCCCAATTAGTAAAAATCAAAACGGCCCCCAGTACCAAATAAGTTATAGGCTGTTTTTATCAAAAATTTACAGGAGCAGCTCGGAGTCAGGAAGTTGCCGGTTATTTAACCGTAAGGCTGCTGATACTGCGCCTGGGCTCCCTTCAGTCGTGCCGGATTGCTGTCTAATCGGATTATGAAAACCAGGGAATTGAGAGTGCATAGTAAGCACATTACACACATTACGCACTATGATTATGTCCTGCGCAGACGGCTAATCTCCGTTGAGAATGCGAATGTTGAATTGCGCAATAGGTTCAGGTGGTTACCTATTCGCCTTCGTCGGACACACCCCTTTACTCCGCTATAGCATCCTTTTTTATTCCTTTCACCTCAAACGTTTCTCTACCTCTCTAATTCCCAGTTCTTGCGCTCCTATGAAAACCTTCACTCAAGGGCTCAACATCATTCATAAAGTTTGAGTCCATTCGAAGGTTGTCTGGAAGATATCGCTTTAAGCGATAAGGTAGTCCATTGTAAAACTTATTAAAGATGCATATTTCCTTCATTTTTGTAAATTTTGTTTATAGTGTACAATAAAATTATATTTCATCATCATCAATATAGCCCTTCACAAGTCCACTGCTGAAGATAGGCCTCCCCCAAGGAATGCCAAAAATCACGGTCCTGAACCACCTGCATCCTTCGACTTCTGTCTTACCAGGTTGTCACTCCATCTAGTGTGGGGACGTCCTACACTTCGTCTGCCGGTACGATGCTGCCACTCGAGAACCTTTCTTCATCATCGGTTGCCGGTTCTTCGAGCCATATGGTCGGTCCATTGCCACTTCAGCATACTAATTCTTTGGGCTATGTCGGTTCCTCTGGTTCTACTGCGAATATACATACATACATACATATAATCACGCCTCTTTCCCGTAGGGGTAGGCAGAGACCAGTTCTTTCCACTTGCTACGATCCTTTGAATCCTTTGAATCCTGCGAATATCCTCGTTTTTAAGTCTATCACGCAGAGAAACTCCGAGCATTGCCCTTTCTATAGCTCGCTGAGCAACTTTGAGCTTCCTCATAGTGCCAGCAGTAAAGGAGCAAGTCTCTGATCCATAGGCTATTACTGCCAACACGCACCGGTTGAACAATCTAGTTTCGAGGTTTTGAGGTATGTCTAACGCGAAGATATGTCATAATCTCCCGATCGCTACCCAGCCGAGTTGAATCCGTCGATTGACCTCTCGGTCGAAGTTGGACTAACCTAGTCGGACTATTTGTCCCAGGTAAACATACTCGTCAACAACTTCGAGCTTAATGCTCCCAACACCTACCGGCATAGGTGTGACATGGACGTTAAACATGGATTTTGTTTTGTCCGTGTTCATCTTAAGACCTATCCGTTGGGCGACACTATTGAGGTCATTGAGCATAGTGCTTAGGTCCTCCAGCGATTCTGACATAAGGGCTATATCGTTGGCAAATCGAAGGTGGGTAATGTACTCGCCATTGACGTTGATACCGTATCCTTTCCGGTCCAGTAGCTTTACAACGTCTTCCAATGCAGCGGTAAAGAGTTTCGGGGATATAACATCACACTGTCTTACACCTCTCTGCAGTTGGATAGGTTTCGTACTCCGGATTTATACTCGGATAGCCATTGTAGCCCTAATGTACAAACACTTCAGTACTTCGGTAAACCGAAAGTCCACTTGGCACCACTGAAGGGACTGCAGCACCGCCCAAATTTCGACGGAATCAAAGGCTTTCTCATAGTCCACATACGCAAGACAGTGGGAGATTGTACTCTTCGGTCTTTTGTACTATTTGCCGAAGGGTATGAATGTGATCTATGGTGCTAAAGGCTTTTCGGTAACTGGATTGTTCGGGAGGCTGGAAGTCGTCGAGTCTACGTGTGAGACGTTTCGTAATGCCTCTCAAAACAGCACGTAGACGCGACTCAGAAAGGAACTCAGTCTCTAGTTCTTCAAGAGAGCGTTGTCGCCTTTCTTGAAGAACAAGACCACCGCACTTCTGCTCTACGCCTCCGGTGTAATGCCACCATGGAGGAAGGAATTAAAGAGCTTATGAAGGACGTCAAGTACCGGTTTTCCACCCGCTTTTAGAAGCTCCGCTGTAATTCTATCTTCGCCTGAGGCCTTGCTGTTTTTAAGGTGCTGTAGTACCATTCAAATCTCGCTCAGACTGACGTCCGGAATATCATGGGAATAAGGCGGAAAAGACTTGCTCTTGGATCGTTACTCACACTTGCGTGTGGCTCCAACGCTGACGTGTACAGCTGCCCATAGAACCTCTCAATCTCACTCAAAATCTCAGGTGTCTCGGAAACGATGCTGCCACATTTGGTCTTCAGCTTCGAGAGTTGGCACTTTCTGGCAGACAGATCTCTGGCAAAGACTTTGGAGCCTTGGTTCCATTCGACCGATTGTTCAATACGAGCAGTATTAAAGGTGCGTAAGTCTGAAAAATGCGTTTGGAGATCTGTCTGTGCAGTTGCCTGTGTGCCATCAAATCTACTGAAGACTGCAACTTCATTTCCCGTCTAACAGCCATGAGATTAAGAGTGTGATCGGAGAGTTTTTGTGTTATTCTGCGGCGGGTCTTGCAAAAATTAGCTCCAACCGCATGGACAGTTTCCACAAGTTTGTCACTTATATCGTCCACTATATTGCAATCTTCTAGGCACTGAAAACTATTTTGTAACGAGGGGGACGGAGCGTTGACTTCATTAGATGTGACCATTCGGTGATCGCTACCAGTTTTCACCCTCGCGATCACTGAGATATCACTCAACAGTTGTCGTCTGGTCGTCATAATGAAGTCAATCTCATTTTTTGTCGAACCGTCGGGGCTCGACCAGGTTCACTTCCTGTGGGGCCGCTTCTGGAAGAAAGATTTTATCATAAATAGTCCCTCTTTCTCCATGAAGTCGGCCAGCTGCTGGCCCCTTGGGTTCCGTTTCCCTATTTCGAATTTCCCTACTTTCAGGTCACCGTTCTCTCTTGTGCCTAGTTTTGCATTGAAGTCTCCTATTAACACCCTTTAGTGCGTTTTGGAGGAATGCATGGCTCTAGAGATATCCTCATACATTTCCTCCACGTACTCATCGGGATGTGCCGAGGTTGTAGCGTAAACCTGTAAGACCTTCAGTGAATACCGTTTGGTGATTCTGAGTATAAGTCACGCAACCCTCGTCGACACACTCCCAATCTTTACAACGCTATTAACGAGAGACTTGTGGACTATAAATCCGACACCTGGGCTGTCCCAAGGAGGTGTTGCCCTCCCAGTGATAGAACAACTTGCCGGATTCGAGGATTACCGTGTCCTCCCCCTTTTTGGACTTCGGATAATTCTATAATATTCCTGCGCAACTTGTCTATCTCTTCTTCCAGCTCCTGGACCTTCACGTCAGTCCTCAGGTTGCGTGCGTTATAAATTGCCAGGTCAAGTCGTCGTAGGTGGCAACCAAACCTTCACCGGAGATTCTTAGCACCCCCTGCCCCGCTGTTACCATGGTTGCCACCGTAGTCAGGAATAGCGGGGACGCCGGGGACTAAGGGCCGTTTACTAAAAATTAATAGTTGTCATTGCTCATGGTGTGTGCTCAGTGGTGGTATATTTCCATAGTTTCCACGCTTGGCGAGCGGGTTGGGAACCCCAATTTTTGGTTTTTATTGCTTTTTCTGTTATCAGAAAGATGCTGCTACCTATCTTCTGCCTCAGTTTCCCTCTGTCACCTTTTACGACACCCACGGGAAGATATGGGGTAGTGAGTATTCTTACCCGCCACTTCTCGGGGTAAAATTATATTGACTATTTATTATTATTATTAAAATGTTTTTTAAATATTAGTATATTAAGTAAATAAATCTATAGATTCTACCCACATCTATCCTCTATTAAGAATTAAAATGCAAATCCAGTATCACCCCTGAGGATCGTTATCAGTAAAAAAGGGTCTCAGATTATCCTCAGTCATCATACGAAATTCAGCAGCATTATGCAACTATTTGCAATGAATTCTATGCGAGCGTGAGTTTACCCCGCTTGAGCCAATCCATTCGTGCTGCAGATATAACATGCAGCAGTACGGCTCTACTACGTAAAATATATTTAATTTCAGATCAACAAAATACGTCTCAATCTTTCTTAAATTATGTTTATCGCATAATAAAATCAGTTTTTGTTTTATTATTTTTCATCATCCATCCATTACAGCCTATAAAAGTCCACTGCTAAATATAGACCTTCCCTATAGAGACCTCATAGCATTACATATATTTTGCCATAGTTTGCACTCTTGGCAAGCAGTTACGCAACCGCAGTTTTTATTATTATTTTGAGTTGTTATCAAGAAGATGCTACTGTTCCTATTTCAGTTTATTTTTGTCCATGGGACGATATGGGGTTGTAGATATTCTTACACCACTATTACGCGTATAATTGCCGCTACAATGTTATTATTTTTATTGCAATGTAATTCTAAAATTTTGCTACGTAAATGTCGAATAAAACAATGGAAGCGGAATATTGAATTAGTTTTGTGTGCTATTAAAATTTTGCTCTTAATAAAAGATGTGACAACAGGTATTCGAAACATTTTATTAGGAATACGTATGGTCCCAAAATTTTAGACTTTACTAACGTAATACAGAAAATTATTGCTTCTTATTTTGTGAAAGGAAACTAAATCAATTTATTTTATTTCACGGATTTAAAAGCCGATTTGTGGATATACTCGTAACTAATCGAGTCTTCTGGTAAATGGTGGGGTTATCATCCAATATTCTCGCCGTACCTAAAATATTCATGCATGTCGACCAGAATCTCACGTGCTAAAGGTTTCGATTTGAACGCTAGACCATCTGCCAAGTGTGGTGATTAAACAACGTGACAATAGAGCACTTAGTACACCTGATGTTAAATAGATGCAGACAGACACCAAAGTCTATTCTCGATTAAGAATTAAATGTCGATGCGTTGCCCCTATTGCAGCCACACTGAAACTGGTTTGCACAGACGACGACGCTCCCTCCCCCATCACATCGTCATCAACTACCGTAACATACTAACCGCATATAAATTTTGTAAATTTTATATTCATTATTACTTTCTTCTATCAGTGACCTATGATGTTAATTATTATATTAGTTCACCTAACGCAAGAACACCTCTGAGGTAAAACGTAAAACCCTCTATACCAATATTCACCATATGAAATACAGCAGGAGCCGCCTACAGGAGTAATGCATGTCATCGTAGCTTATTTAAGAAATAAGTTGTATGTGTAATACATGCGACGCAGTAACGACATAGAGTCGAAAATCCGGCCACATCACATCCAAACCAAAAAATCGCAATATTTTATGTTTAAGTCGTACGCTTTTTTAATAAATCATAAAATGTTTGCTCCCTCTTACTATAACATAAAATGTTGCTAAAATAATTTTTCTTTTATAAAACTGAAATGACAAACAAATTTAGAGTCCACCTAATGGTAAGTGGCTACTACAGTCCGTAGACTCTTGCAACTAACTTTGAACAAAGAAGTTTACAGATGCGTTGTTACCTCTGTGGATTAAGACGGGATGTCTCAAAGTCTGTAATTATACTGCCCCTTTTATCTTTACAAACCGGAACCCAGTATGGCAGGCACGCTGCTATTTTGCGTTAGATAGAGTTACGAGGATGGTACCTTACCAGATGAACGCTTCGGCAAAAAGGGAGTTTTTAATACAGTTGCTCAAAAAGTGGTGTATTGCAGGTACGTATAGCGTTCGGGATGTGGGCTATTACATACTCGTGCTCGTGACAGAATATAGTAAATATAATATAGTAACGCATACTATATTATATTTACTGTATTCTGACATATTGTTAATAGGGTTAATAAAGTACCATAATTTATACGAAGGCCTTCCTTATAACGGAACAAATTTCTGCTTTAAACATGTTAAAGTTATTTACATCGGTTTCACAATCACCCCATAAAGTAAAGTAGTAAACGGCTTTTTTTTTCATAATCGTACACTTCCAGAAACTAATGCATAACTATCAAGGAAATTTGAGTAAGGTAATTTCGGGTAAGAAAGCCTAGCTAAGGGAAAATGGAAAATAAAATCAGAAATATCTAATTTGGTTTACAGATTTTAATAAAAATCATTAGTTTAGTACAGTTTCTATAAAGTGTGAACGAATAATTGTAACATTTGCCATAAAGAAAAATGAAATTAAACATTTCGTAAAACCTTGCTAATGGAAGGCCTATTAGCAAGGTTTAACGAAATGTTTAATTTTACTATGGTAGGGTAATAAGGCCTACTGCTTTAACGAACGCAAATAATCAACTTATACGTAATATATTTTATATTTATGATCATTAAGCACGTGAATGCAGCAATTAAGACTTAAAATTCTTAAAGAATATATAAATTGGCTCGTATATCACTACTTAAAGTCATTAGTATAAATATGAACAAACTGACAAACAAACTCACTCCTCGTTATTATCATCAGTGCGTCGGTTGTGTCTCGAGCTAAGTTGAGTATTAGGTAGAGTTGAGAGTTGGGTTTATTGTTGGGTTGAGTGTCCTCCCAACTAAATTTCTGTCACAGTGGCCATTCTCAACAAAGGCTGGTGCATCAGCACAGTACAGAATTATAGTATTCGAATGTATGCGCAAGCATTGGTGCTCTCTCTATTCCCTGAAAATTGTCTAACGCAATCAGACACGGTCCGAGAGAGCTTAGGCGCAGAACCAATAATTTACACATAATTTAATAACTTCTAATGTCAAAGCCTTAATTCTTCGACACACTTTGTCTTGGCACTGTTTGAACAGCTGAAACCAGGCCTTTTTCTGACTAAGTCATTAGTTTATTTATAAAAGCGTACAATTTGTTTGCATTTATAATATTTTAAAAGTGATACAAAAATCATAGTAAAACAAAAAAAACTACACGAGAAAAAAGGAGTATTATATGGCCTATGGTGAAATTTAGTAGGCCTTAATAACCGCCGACCAAGTATTTAAGAAAAACCGAATTTAAAAAATTCTTCAGGATCAAAAAAGCATTTATTCGTAAAGATAAAAATTACGATACGAGATAATTGTTAATTTAATTATTTTTAGATAGCTAAGTGTATTATTACCAAACATACCTACGTTTTATTTAGACTGATCTTTATAATTGGTGCAGTACGGTTGTATCTTATAATAGATAATGCAACTTTGGTGGCAGGACGCGGGTTGGCGCATCTCTGCAATCTTGTAGAGACATTATCGTGCCATAGGAGTAATATATATATACCTAGTCAGGTCATAAGTTCTGTCAAAAACTTTTTATAAAATTAATGATACACTTTTTGATAATTATATAGAAATTATATATGAAATGAAAGGAAATTTAATTTAGAATACAATTTTATTTAAATTATAAAAAATGCCCCCCCCCCAATATTTTGAATATAAGCCTTTAATCGACGCAGCCAATCATCAATAGCAGCACTCACCACATTCATATCCATTTCTGCCGCTGCTTTAGCCAAAGATGCTCGGAGAGATTCCAAATTCTGAAGAGGTTTAGCGCAGACATTCTCCTTCAAGTGTTGCCATATCTTGTTATCCAGTGGGTATAAATCTGGACTAGAAGAGGGCCAGTCTTAATGTCCGATAAAGTCAATTCCACGGGCGGTCAACCAGTTTTGTGTGCTTCGTGCCCTATGAGCTGGTGCAGAGTCCTGTTGGAATATTCAATGTCTGTTTTTGAACATTGTTTGAGAAAAAGGTTCCACTATGCTTGTTAGGATGGTATTTTGGTACACCTCGGCACTGGTTTTTACACCTTTTTCACAGAAAAACACCTCAGTTAAGCCTGAATATGAGACTCCAAGCCAAACCATGCGTGACGAAGGATAATGTCCTCGTTGAACCCTCGGAATACGCGTGCTGGCTTCTTCACTGCTGTGGGCATACATCCTATCATTTTATTTATTATAACTTTCTTCGATGTTAAACATTTTGTCATCCGAAAACAAAATTTTGCGGTATATTTTTCCCGCGTACCGCCGTAGCAAAGCGCGGGATCTATCCAGCCTAATTTTTTTCAAACGCTCGTTCATAAAATGTCCGGTCTTCTTACGATAAGCTCGTAGTTCTAGGTCTTCATTGACCACTCTTTCGACAGTGGTTCTCCTTACGCCCATCTGAAGAGCTAGAATTTTTTATTTACGAACAGGATTTCGGTGGATTCGCGCCTTCACTGCTTTGATGATCGCGCGTGTTCTAACTGTACGAGGTCGGCCGGTCCTCTTACGATCTTCGAAGCTTAAATCTTCAGTGAATCATTTGATAGTGCGATAAACAAATCGTAGGGTTATTTTAATTTTTTTTTAAATATTGAAAATCTCTTTTGCCGCGTAACCACAGCGGTTCAACGCGATAACCGCGTTCTTCTTTCTTCGACCACTCCATATTTGAAAATTAATGAAAATTAATGTCTTTTTTATTTTCGGCAAGCACAAACGTTACATTTTTAATATTAGTGAAGTTAATCTAGTCAGTATTCAAAAATTTTAAATAATAATGTTTTGACAGAACTTATGACCCGACTAAGTATATATATATATAGTATCCTTAAGCAAGAGCGGTTATTATAAATACGATAGGCGTTATTACCCGTAGGCACCTTATATTAAATTATGTGCAGTGAGGCGGAAAAATATCTATCTATACATATAATAAAACTGTAAATAGCAGATGTCTGTACATTTTATATTTTTGTAATAAAATTGATTGAGGGGTACTAAAAATAAGTAATTAAATACATTTCTACCATTTTTAGAATTTTCTGTCTGTCTGTCTGTCTGTCTGTCTGTCTGTTTGTTTGTTAACGTATCGCGTTTAAAGTACTAATTTATATCATAAGAATTGTTAAGGAAATTCTAAAGTGTACCTTCGGGTTACATTTAGTCTTTATTTCATTAAAATCGGTTCAATCCATCAAAAGTTATGATAAATATTCTGAAGTATGGGTAGGGAATTTGCTCAACGGTGGCTTTGTTTGAGTCATCAAGTTGATGTTAGCAGCGCCATCTCTCTTTAATTAAATATATACATTTAATAAAAATGAAGATAACATGTTGTGTCTCTTTCTGTACATTGTATATATATTTTGGTGACTAAAATCATTATGGGGAACTAAAAATAATTAAATAAGTACATTTTTATAATTTTTAGAATTGTCTGTCTGTCTGTTTGTCTGTTTTTATATGAATGCATCACGTCTAAAGTAAACATCTTTTTTTTTCAAAGAAATCGTTAAGAAAATCATAAAGCGTATCTTCAAGTTACATTTAATCTTTGTTTTATTAAAATTGGTTAATTCTATCGAAAGTAATGATTATTATTTTAAAATGTAGGTTCGAATTTGTTCAATGGCGCCATAAAAATCTCAGAAATAGTAATAAAAAGATTTGTGTGTAAAAAAAACGTTCCATAATAATTAATATATTTATACTTAAAACATAAAAAGAGATTTAAAAAAGGATGTTTTCTCACACAAAGGACGTAATAGATGGAGTTGTACAAATTACAAACTTTTCTGATTTGCTGTGTTGAGATTTTTCGCCGATGAATCGTATTGAGACTTACTGAAGAAATTTGTATCTATCGAAGCCATACAACGGAACCCGAACAAAAATAACAAAATTGCAACGAAATGTCGTGATATTGTATTTATAATATACGCAAAATCAGTACTGCCATTTTAGCGCTTTGGTAACTAGATTTAGCGCTTTTTTGGAATGTATAGCGCGCATTTCGAAATTTTAGCACCTAGCACTTAATCCAGCGCTTTTTGGTGTACTTAGCACACATTTCAAAATTGTAGCGACTAGCGGGTTATTAACTCTTTTATAGCAGCACTGTTAGTCCACATTACCGATAATAATAATAATGACCTTTATTATTTTTTTCCACAAATAGTACATTGCAGTTTATCTTTTTCAAACATATTTTTTCCACAAAACAAAGAGCATGGGAGACGAGTCCAAACTAGGATACCCTGTGCTATGGATCTCCCGGCTTCCCCTTTAGGATGATCAACTTGATTTTTTTTATCGACGACTATAAGCGGGGAAATCCCCTTCATTAAAGTTTTCGTTCATGGTTTTGGCAACGCATATATTTTGCTTTATTCAGTTTTAGTCAGTTGTTTAGAGCACAGCTAAGTTAAAAGTTACTTAGAGTAGTACTAACTACTGTTGACAGCAATTGCCAAAATTATAAGTCGATGTCCTGCGAAGTATTGATACATCAAAAAATATTGCCAGAAAAAAACTTAATGTTGTTTTCTTTATTATAATTATATTTTCTTGAATTATAAATTATAATAAAAAACACAAACTTTGTTTGTAGTTAATTTAGCGCGAAATCTAGGGCTTTTTTAAAGCGCTGTTTTCATGAAATCTAGCGCTTTTTGTGTTGTCCTAGCGCTGAATGAGTTTTTTTGATCTGGCAGCACTGCCAAAAAACCCTCTATTAAGAAGTAACTTTCCTTTCAGTTTTAAGCGCGTTCAGTTCCCAGTTACAGTCAGCGTGTGTTATGCGATGACCGTAAATAAAGCGCAAGGTCAAAATTTACGCGTTGTAAGAGTGGACCTCGGTACTGACTGTTTTGCACATGGCCAACTCTATGTTGCTTTTTCCCGCGATAGTAGCCCCCGTAATCTTTTTGTGTACACCCCGTCTAAGCCTATTTCTAACGTCGTTTACACCGAAGCTCTATCATAAACTACTTAGAACTTTGATGATAATGATTTATTTGTTACCACTTATTGATACAGTAATAATATAAATCGTTTAATATTCTCTTACCTAAACGACAAATTCTTTATGTAAAATAATACGCGACAATACGCGAGCTACGCCGCGGGCACAGCTAGTTTTAGATAATAAATTTGGCTAAAGATTTCACATAGATTCTGTCTGTGACAAATTATGAGCTATACTGGCTGAATTATACATTTTAAAACCTAAAGTACCTACCATATAATATCCTACTCAATATATATAAAGCTTTAGCTGAGTCAATTATAATATACGGAATTTCAAGTTAAGGAAGGTGTCCATGTGCCATTACATTTACCACGTGCTCGGTGGTGAAGGAAAACATTGTGAGGAAATCTGCATGTTTGAGAAATAAAAAAATATTTCGAAAACATGTGGATTTGGCGAACACGTATTCGAACAGCGCGGCGTACACTTCCTTGCCCTAAAACCCTCCCAGAAAAGAGGGGAAGCCTGTGCCCAGCAGTGAAACGTATTAGGTAAGATCCAAAAGTTTCTGTCCTACCCATATTAGATTAACCAAATATACAAAACTTTCATGTCATTAAATTACTGGACTTTTTGTTACCTACCCACAAAAAATTATAAAATTATTTCATTTTATTACAGTGATATAGCCTAATAAAGTCAAACTGTCGATTAAAAACTTCGAAATACGTAAAATCGAGTATCAAGTTATGATAAAATTTTTGACAAAAGAGAGGAAGGCACCGACGGAAATCAAACAACGTTTGGATGCTGTGTACGGGCATTCTTCCTCCTCGTACTCCACCGTAAAAGAATGGGCGAAACAATTTCGTTTGTAAAGAGAATTAATTGATGATGAATTGCGCCCAGGACAACCATCTGAGGCCATTACGGATTAAAACATTAAATTTGTGGAAAAGATAGTAAGGGAAGACAGATGGTTAAAGACTAAAGGATTATCAAGTTATGGCGGTACTTTCAAAACAACAATGCTTAGAATCCTACATGAACATTTGGTTATGAATAAGCCAGTGCTAGGTGGCTCCCAAAACTTCTTTCCGCTATTCAAAAACAAGAACGAGTGAAGTGCTGTACTCAGTTTTTATCCCTTTGTGATGGCTGACAGAAAGAAGTTTTGGATCCATATCTGAAAAATCCAACCAACGGTTGATAAAACGATGGTTCTTTATCATGATCCCCTGTCAAAAAGGAATCGATGGAGTGGTGTTGTCCGACGTCAACGCGGCCAAAAAAGCAAAGGTGCTTCAATTATTGACCACAAAATCTTCTTAAATTCTTATGATACAACAATAAATTCGATTGAATTAGTCTTTTTAATTATTAATCAATCAATGTTCATTACAATATTAATTTCAATAATTGCAATAATAGTTAGCAGTAGGTAACTACTGCAATTTGCAATGGAAAACAGGAAAACAAATTAAAACAAAACGTTGATTTATCATAAAATCTTCTAAAATTTTAATGAAATAACAAATTTAACTATACTTTGTCTTAAAAGTCTTCTTTCTCACCGTACTACTATTGCAATTTGCAATGGGAAACAAAATTAAACAAAACTCTAATTAAAATGGTCTTAGATTATTATGAAATAATAATAAAATTTAATGAACCAGTCCTTTTTAAACTATAATTCTTTATTTTACTTACCTACTTACTATTATTGCAATTTTCAATGAAAACAAAATTAAAGAAAACACTAATCTATACATATAATAAAACTGTAAATAGCAGATGTCTGTACATTTTATATTTTTGTAATAAAAGTGATTGAGGGGTACTAAAAATAAGTAATTAAATACATTTCTACCATTTTTAGAATTTTCTGTCTGTCTGTCTGTCTGTCTGTCTGTCTGTTTGTTTGTTAACGTATCACGTTTAAAGTACTAATTTATATCATAAGAATTGTTAAGGAAATTCTAAAGTGTACCTTCGGGTTACATTTAGTCTTTATTTCATTAAAATCGGTTCATTCCATCAAAAGTTATGATAAATATTCTGAAGTATGGGTAGGGAATTTGCTCAACGGTGGCTTTGTTTGAGTCATCAAGTTGATGTTAGCAGCGCCATCTCTCTTTAGTTAAATATATACATATAATAAAAATGATGATAACTGTTGTGTCTCTTTCTGTACATTGTATATATATTTTGGTGACTAAAATCATTATGGGGAACTAAAAATAATTAAATAAGTACATTTTTATAATTTAAAGAATTGTCTGTCTGTCTGTTTGTCTGTTTTTATATGAATGCATCACGTGTAAAGTTAACATCTTTTCTTTTTTCAAAGAAATCGTTAAGAAAATCATAAAGCGTATCTTCAAGTTACATTTAATCTTCGTTTTATTAAAATTGGTTAATTCTATCGAAAGTAATGATTATTATTTTAAAATGTAGGTTCGAATTTGTTCAATGGCGCCATAAAAATCTCAGAAATAGTAATAAAAAGATTAGTGTGTAAAAAAAACGTTCCATAATAATTAATATATTTATACTTAAAACATAAAAAGAGATTTAAAAAAGGATGTTTTCTCACACAAAGGACGTAATAGATGGAGTTGTACAAATTACAAACTTTTCTGATTTGCTGTGTTGAGATTTTTCGCCGATGAATCGTATTGAGACTTACTTAAGAAATTTGTATCTATCGAAGCCATACAACGGAACCCGAACAAAAATAACAAAATTGCAACGAAATGTCGTGATATTTTATTTATAATATACGCAAAATCAGTACTGCTATTTTAGCGCTTTGGGAACTAGATTTAGCGCTTTTTTGGAATGTATAGCGCGCATTTCGAAATTTTCGTACCTAGCACTTAAACCAGCGCTTTTTGGTGTATTTAGCACACATTTCAAAATTGTAGCGACTAGCGGGTTATTAACTCTTTTATAGCAGCACTGTTAGTCCACATTACCGATAATAATAATAATGACCTTTATTATTTTTTTCCACAAATAGTATATTGCAGTTTATCTTTTTCAAACATATTTTTTCCACAAAACAAAGAGCATGGGAGACGAGTCCAAACTAGGATACCCTGTGCTATGGATCTCCCGGCTTCCCCTTTAGGATGATCAACTTGATTTTTTTTATCGACAACTATAAGCGGGGAAATCCTCTTCATTAAAGTTTTCGTTCATGGTTTTGGCAACGCATTTATTTTGCTTTATTCAGTTTTAGTCAGTTGTTTAGAGCACAGCTAAGTTAAAAGTTACTTAGAGTAGTACTAACTACTGTTGACAGCAATTGCCATAATTATAAGTCGATGTCCTGCGAAGTATTGATACATCAAAAAATATTGCCAGAAAAAAACTTAATGTTGTTTTCTTTATTATAATTATATTTTCTTGAATTATAAATTATAATAAAAAACACAAACTTTGTTTGTAGTTAATTTAGCGCGAAATCTAGGGCTTTTTTAAAGCGCTGTTTTCATGAAATCTAGCGCTTTTTGTGTTGTCCTAGCGCTGAATGAGTTTTTTTGATCTGGCAGCACTGCCAAAAAACCCTCTATTAAGAAGTAACTTTCCTTTCAGTTTTAAGCGCGTTCAGTTCCCAGTTACAGTCAGCGTGTGTTATGCGATGACCGTAAATAAAGCGCAAGGTCAAAATTTACGCGTTGTAAGAGTGGACCTCGGTACTGACTGTTTTGCACATGGCCAACTCTATGTTGCTTTTTCCCGCGATAGTAGCCCCCGTAATCTTTTTGTGTACACCCCGTCTAAGCCTATTTCTAACGTCGTTTACACCGAAGCTCTATCATAAACTACTTAGAACTTTGATGATAATGATTTATTTGTTACCACTTATTGATACAGTAATGATATAAATCGTTTAATATTCTCTTACCTAAACGACAAATTCTTTATGTAAAATCTATATACGCGAGCTACGCCGCGGGCACAGCTAGTTATGAATATATCAGTATTGTTAGGAATAACAATATCGGCGTAAAAGACAAAATCATATCAGTTTTAATGCATTTTAAGTAGATCTGTCAAACCTAACAATCCTATGTAATAAATAAATTTATATATTATGATATTTTGTTGTTTTATGCGTGCGCGTGTTTATCGAAAGCTACCACGTCCCTTGCAAGGTACAAAATTCGACTTTCGCCAGCACCTTAACATTTTATTTAAAATGTTAATTGTTCAGTTACCACATCTTTTGGCGGCTCGGTGGTGCAATGGCTTAGCAATGAGTTGTTGCACTGGGAGCCGTGGGTTCGAAACCCGCACGGAACTAGTATTTGTATGGCCTACAAATAATTGTTCCGGTTCTGGACGTTCGTCCTCATGCAATCTATGTTTGTAAACTGCCTCCACGATACAGGAAAAAATCCTAGTGTGGAGGTAACGTTTTTAAAAAAAATCCTTAGCGGTGAAGGAAAAGAGTATGTTTAAGAAATCAAAAATTTCGAGGTCGTGAAGTCTACCAACACACTAATAACAACGCAGCGCAATATTTCTTGCACCTGCACTAACCAATGAGAAGTTTGTGCCCATCCATTGTGAAAGGTATGCAGGAAGATGCTTTAGTATAAAAAGAAGCGTCAAAGCTAAGACCGAAACTTTTGGTGCTGCGATCACCAAGTAGTCAAATAACAAATTAAAACGATAATAATACACACCATTAAAATATGTTACGCCACTATAAGTTTTCTCCTATGTCGTATAATAATATAAATTTTAAATGTACCTACGTCAGCAAAAATTATTTGTAGACCATACAACTTAGTAATCTAAAGGTACATGCATATCATCCCAATGCCGTCTTTATTCCCCATAAAGACCGTGATCCGCAGTGCAGTTGCAAAAAGCGAAACTACTGCACTACCAAGCTATCATAAGTTATTTCTTCGGATATTTTATATAAGGTCGGGGAAAAGTGTCTCCGTATTTTATATACAAATACAAGACATTCTTTTTTCAAAATTTAATGAAATTAAATTATAATATAAAATATTATAAGCCATTTTGTTCGATAACTTATTGCCATCTTGTAGGCAGTGACATAATCCCGTTGTTGTAGAAATCTTGGTATTTTTGATCGAAAACAAATGCGACAAGTAGTTTAGACAGTCTTCTCTTGATTTTAACCTAACACTACCCAAAGAATTTTCTTTTATTTTTTTACTTGTACTTCTTTATACAATAAACGTTTTTAATATTTTCTTTGCCAAACTGTAATACAGTTTGTCGGCAGTAATTTTCGTCTTACATGCTTATGTTTATGTAATATTAAGCATAACTTTTTTCCAATGTAGTGGCGTCCGAGAATACCCACTATCCCATATCTTCCCATGGGTATCGTAAGAGGCAACAGAGGGACAGTGAGGCAGAAGATGGGTCCCTCATACCTTATGTTCTTTTTGCTGTAATTTGTGCGTGGTTTAGAAGGATAAGGTAATGTTATTGTACTTCAAAGAGGCCAAAAATCTATATCTTTTTTAGTTTTATAATGTAATTGTAAGTATTTACTACTCGTATAATTGTTTCCATTGGAATGCATGTATAATAATGTTATAATTGTATGATGTTCAATAATTTTGTTTCTGTGTAAATTTTTTGTGTTCGTATCAGGCAGTTGTACCGAAATATAAATAAATATTTTATTTTGATTTATTTGCAGATCAGCAAGGGATGTTTTGCCTGCAGTACTCCAAACTTCAATTAAGTAGTCTAAGTGAGGTTTGACAAGTGAATAAAAGATCATGAATCGAACTTGACTTGGAATGCATTTAACCATGTTGTATAGCGACTCAATTAAGGGTGAAAGCTTGGAATTACAAACTGATGCCCGAATGATGATATGATGATCATATGAGCATAAGTCGTGCACTTTTGGATTTTGCAAACTTTTTTTTAATTGAAGTTTGATATAAAATTATTGGAAAATTGGAAGTATAATAATAAGGTTATTAGTGAAAACTTGTGTTTATACAAACTACTTTAAAAATTTACGTATAATCGTTACACGTAATTTTTTAATGCGCTTTGATGCCCTAAGCACAATAAAAATACCATGCTGCATTTATATTATGGTTGTAGCACGAATGGGTCGGCTCGACCGGGGAAGGACCACGCTCTCACAGAATACCAGCGTAAAATAGCAGCTTAACGCTGCTGTGTTTCGTATGGTGAGTGTAGAGAACCGGAGACCCTTTTTACTGGAAACGAGGCATTCCATCTTAGACCTCACGGGTGACAACGCATCTGCATTTTAACTCTTAATCGAAGATAGATGTAGATGTCTATGGACCACAGCGACCACTTACCATCAGGTGGACTGTGTGCTCGTTTGTCACCCTCATACTATAAAAAAAAAATTACCAATAGTTTTTTCGACAATTGGTCTCCAGAATGGTTTCTGATAGTAAGGAAGGTTTGTTACCAAGTAGTGTTCTTTTATTTAAATAATTTTGAGAATACTTTCTAACATCAGAAGTGGAATAATTTACTACAGTATGTATGTATATATAATGGCTGTAATCATTTCTATCAACGCGAAAATCAAGAAAAATTGCTAATGTTTTTTACATCTCGTCGAAAAATAATTAAACACTCCAGCGTTAGCTGAGAATGAAATATATTTCTCCTCTTAAGTCTGTTACTGGTAGAATTTAATAAAGGAACCTAAAATAGATTTGCGTGAATTGAGTTATTTAAGCGTTGTATAAAATTTACAAGGTACGAAATATAATATTTTACATTATGTCCAATTAATGTTAATTGAAGCTTCGTGAAATACAAACCATTTTAGCGTGTAGCAACCTACGATAGAAACGTTGTCTTGTCGTTTCAGTTGGCGTATGAGTTGGCAGCAGCTAGCATATTTAGCATATTTTATAAAAATAATAAAAACTAGTTGGTAGTCAGATTTCCACTGTATACTATAGTCATCTAAAACTAATTTCAAATAAACAAGATTACATGTATTTTGTGAATTGTTAAACCTGGAAGATTAGCCTAATTTGCCTACTAATTTAACCTAGGTATGCCTCCAAATTTGTTTTATATGTAATCACAAACATCTTAAAAGTAAAATGATAAGTTTCTTGCACAAGAAAGCACAATATGAGCAAATAGAAGGGCTATTGGGAATAAAACAATTCATTTGATTTGCTGCGGCCATCAGGTCAATTGGGTCTTTGTTTCTAATGATGGCGACAAATTACTTTACGCCAGGAGCGGTTCAAATATTAAATAGGCGCAAGCTATTAAATGTAGTTCTTTGTTGGATGCAGACTTTTCCAGGAATGCACTACTCATGGTTGGTGAGTGAAGAGCTGACACTCTTGCACTAGTATGCTACAGAAGTGTATGTGTCTATCTGTGTATGTCTATGGAGTTTTATCATTGAGGTATTGTGTCACGTATATATTATAATTCAATAAATTTGGATTCGGCATTTTTGGATGAATTTTCTTCGGTCGGTCGTTAGAGCCTCTTCCGTCAAATATTGTAACAGGGCGAATGTGAGATTCATATCTGAAGAATAAATGGGTATTACTATACACGTACTCCTCTAAAAATACTATTCGAATAATAGATACGTAGTGTAGTTACGTTTATGGTTTATCTAAGGTAGTTGGATCTTAGAAATTGTCCAAAAATAATTTCCTTCGGAAAATTATTTTAGTTCTTTATTTTAATTAGGACAAATACTGATTACTAAGTTTTATTTGGCTGCACGAGACCTCTTAAAGTACATAACATTTCTAGTAGATGGCGCTAAAATTTGTTAAGCTTCGTAAAAGATAAAATGCATTTTGATTAAAAAAAATAATGTTATTTTGATTACATAGTGATTTTGTAAAAAAAAATGTATGCAGTTCACACGTGGTCGAAGTGAAACCTTCAGAAAACTAAACTTCGAGAGATGGACACGAATGCAGATTATCAGTAGTATGGTAACTATATGTTTTTTTTAAAATTATATTGTTACCAAGTTATAAAAATTTTTTTTACATTTTATTAAGTAATACATTACTTATTACAATATAGTATGTACATTACACCAAGTTTTAAATTTCAATAATACTGTATACTATATTCTATCTCATTCTCTAGCAGGCTAAATCTAATGTCTATGTTTGTCACTTTTTAGTGACTTCTTTGTTTGATCGAGTTTGAAATCACAACACTCAATGACGAGCTTTGTTTATTCAGTAATTACATACATACAAATCATTTTTGATTTTGAGGCATATTGTCTTCTCCATAGATTGCCTCATAGAGGTGATTTACTATAGTAGTCACGCCTTGGAATGACAACCGCATTTGTTTTATTAATGATTGCAATGAAACGACCTTATCCTACAACGCTACCCGGTGTCATGTGGATGATAAACAATAGAGATCACTATACCACGCGTCGTGACAGCTACGCGATGCGTTTTCCTGTGGTCTGCCTAGTGACATCTAGTGAAAAAAATTGTACCAAATAGTTATTAATAGTACATTTGTCAAAACATTGTCTTTTAGTAATAATTCCTAAAAAATGTAATTGTGAAATGGGGTCCATGTTCAGTATAATCGACATTCAAGGCTAAAGCGATAAAAAAATGAGATTTGAACACGCGCAAAGCTCTTTAGCAGATGTTTATTGTTTGCCACGCGTCGGAGATTTGATACACTGTGGATACACTTAACCCAACTTAATACCCGGTTTTTCCCGGTCTTCAAAGGGTATACGCAACGCCGATATACGATCTAGATAAGTTTGATATAGACAAAATTGAGCGACAGTGTCACCAACGCGCGTCGTCTGCACATGACGACACGCGTTGGTGACACGCTGACAAGATACAGTATCGTAAGTGTGGACGTGTTTTATGGCACGACTGTGGCATGACACGGTAAGAGATACGATATGCTCGAAATGGGCGTCCACAAATAGTCGATAAGATATGCCTGATATGAAAATTCATGACGACACAAGTATGATACAAGTGTAGACACAGCTTAACGTTTTTTTTTGAATAACGGGGGTTCGAATGATCCTCAAAATGGTTCGTTTCATGTGGATATACAAAAATACGCATATATATATACGCATATATATATATATATATATATATATATTAACATCATCGGGAAAGCGATAATGTTGTAACGCACGCATATATGCGCCAGCCATCATGAGTGCGTCTTTGATGATCCTCTTTTGCCTACATCAGAAGGTCGTTCAAGTTCCTGTTATCGCCTACATATAACCCTCGAATATTGTAATGAAGGCGTGGTGCTATGCTACTCTGCTGTGCGCGAAGGACGCTGCGGGTAGATTATTTTCCGCTGCTGCTGAACGATATTTGATGCGTGAGGGAAGTAAATTTGCCTTGCCTTGAAAAATTATTGCCTTGAAAAAATATGTTGTAGTAACAAGTGGTTAACTTTTTAATAGGTTGAGAGAAGTACCTGAAAGCCCAGCTTATTTCAATTGACAAAACTGAGTCTATTTGGGTGATTAATGACCCTGTTAAATTGTAGAGTTGCTTACTTCAATTCATTTTGTGTTTTGACTATGTCAACAGCCATACCGCAACCGTAGCTCAAGGAGTGGGTGCGGTGCGCGTGTGGTGTTGGTAGAGGTCTAGTTTAGTCTTCGTTGAGATGTAAAGAGGATGGTTGAATATAGAGATTAGTGCTCGTAAAAATAAAATGAATTTGTTGTGTAACGAACGCTTAAAAAGGTTAAGACTCTTGGACATTTTATTTCGTGATAATAAATAAAGTTTCCTTTGAACTGATCTACTCGTAGTTCAAGTAGAATTAAATATTGAAGAAGTTGCCGGAGGTATTTCCAAACGCTCATACTCTTAGTCACTTGACAAAACGTTGGATTATTGATTTTAGGTGCTAAGAGAACATACCTACGCGCTTTGCGCTTAAGGCATGCAATAAAGGCAACCTATTTGTCAGCCTTTTCCGAACTTGTTTAAGACATGTGTGACTAGATTTTATAATAATGTCTTTCTGACGCTCATAATCGCAAATTTAGGTATTAAATTACAGCCCCATATTCACTTAATGACGATATTATCACAAATATTGAAAATATGTTATTTATTCAAACCCATTTTGAGTGTATTGTCATCAATAAAGGGATAAAAACCCTTTCACCATGCGCCAAGATAAGTACCGGACAAAAAGTTACGAATGTTATTTTATTAAATTATTTTCTTTCTTATCTGGAAGAGATTGCTTTATAGCAATAATACCGCCTTTTGTTTTTACCTTAATATTTGTTTATATTAGTTTAATTTATCTTTCATTGGTGGACAATACAATAAAGAGTATTATCATATATATCATATCTCGCTTTCTCCCCTGTTACATCACATTTCCTCTTTCTGCCAGTATATTTTTGTCACATACCCTCTGTAACTTATTGAACTCCCTTTGTTTTTATTTATTTCCTCTTCGCTACTCTAAAACTCGTTTTCAGATATACTATCGTTATCTTCGTATGTGCAAATCGTATTATTATTTTATTTATCTCTATTATCCCTGACGTCCCTGTTCATCGAGGTAGTAGTTACCTTTATAAGTTTTCCTCAAGTAATTCCTCCTACTGATTGAAGTTTCTTATATTCAGAAGCGTAACTATACCGTTAGAGGCTCGTGGCAAATTCATCGGATGGGGCCGTCTCCCACTCAGTATAAAGAAGCAATAATTTTTTGATTTCCTAGTAACTTTAATTTAAAGAGCGTACTGGACTGAATTTTATGTAATTTTTAACCTAAAAATTTAAAAATGGCTGTTTTTATGACATTGATAAGTGCAATATTTTATTTAACTTAAATTGTTTCAAATACGAATAATTTGTAAGATTTTGTAATTATTTAAAGAACAACGAACACAAGTGGTTTTAGTTTTAGTGGTTACAATTGCTAACTTATTGACTGGTGATTTTAAAATACGCGTTAAGAATCATTACTATCCTTTTTTTAATATTTAATTAATATAATAATAAATAAATAAAATAATTAATTTCAATCGATTTTATCCTTTAATACCGACGATCAATATCATTATCGTCATTACAGCCCTTCACAAGTCTACTGTTAAACATAGGCCTCCTCCAAGGAATGCCACAAAGCACGATCCCGAGCCACCTGCATCCATTGCCTTCCTGCATGTCTTACCAGGTCGTCACTCCATCTAGTGGGGGGCCGCCGAAACTTTGCTAAACGAGGTTGCCACTCGAGAACCTTTCTTCCCCGTGGGTTGTCGGTTCTTCGAGCTATATTGCTAGCCTACGCTCCGTCTATGTCGGTTACTCTAGTTCTACTGCGCATATCCTCACTTCTAAATTTATTAGGTAGAGAAACTCCGAGCCTTGCACGCTCCGTAGCTTGCCGAGCTATCTTAAGCTTTGTTATCCGGCCAGCAGTGATGGAATACGTTTCACATCCAATGATCGTCACTGGCAACACGCACAGGTTGAACTGAACAATCTTGCATTCAAGTTTTGAGGGATACCTAACAAGAAGATGTGTCATAATCACCCGAACGCTGCCCAGCCGAGTTGAATTCTTCGAATTACCTTTCCTTCGATTAACCTCTCCGTCGAAGTTGGAAAAGAGCTTCCTCCTTTTTAAAAGGCCGGTAACGTATCTGCAATTCCCCTAGTTCCCCTGGTGTTGCAGTTGTTCATGGGCGGCGGTAGTCACTTACCATGAGGTGAGCCGCATGCTCGTTTGCCCCCTCTCCTATAAAATAAAAAAACTTACCTAGTCGGACTGTTTGTCCCAGGTACACATACTCATAAATAATTTCGTGCTTAGTGGTCCCTTAGAAATTCCCTTGAAAACCTTACAAATATTACATAATATGGAACTTGTCAGGCGCCGTGACATCATATGATTTTATTGATAGTAATTATTTTTGATTCATATTTATTATCAGCTTAAATATTTCAATGGTAGTAAATGTATGTAGCAAATTTGAAAAAGAGCGTAAGAATATCTACTACCCCATATCATCCCGTCGGTGCGTAAAATAATAAAAAAAAAACTATCGATGCCAACCCGTCTGCCAAGCGATACAACTATGGCAAAATCCTAACTAGGAGGCGATCTATGCGACAGGCCTACGTTCAGCAGTAGTCTTTTATAGGTTTTAACGGATGGATGGATGGAATAAATCGAGACATTTTACATTAAATCTTTCTAGCACCTAATAAATTTTATATTTATTACAAAGTTATTTACCTCAAATATAAATACATTTTTATTTACTCTTATAAATATTTTTATTTTTAATTAAAATAATATTACTTAAAATGAAAAACAATGAAAATGAAAGGTGAACTGTCAAAAGTATCACTATCCATAGAGTATCTTTTTATAATCAAGTCAATCTTAAATGAATAGAAGGTTAAGGATTCGATCTGCTTCTCTTTTAATTATGTTTTCATACCTAAATCGCGAATGAAAAAAAAAACTTTGTAGTGAGACTAGATTAAATAATTAATAAGGTATAATACTCAACCTCAATGTCATGGGGCTAAACAGTAACCTAAATAGCTACGATAGAATCTTTTGTCAGAAATAGAAAATAATTTTAATGTATTTAAAAGAGCTTTGATTCATTTTCTATGACCAAAAGAGCTTAAGTGGCTGGAGGTTTGAAATTATTTCAAAATATTAAAAAAATTATCCTAGAGGAACATTTGTTTTTTATCCTAACTATAAATAATAATGTTATCCAGACCGAATTTCGGTCACGGCGGACCGTAACAGAGACTAGCCATCTGCGTAGGAGAGGAATATAATAAAGAGCAGAGTTAATGCGCAAGCACAAGTGCACTCTTTACTCCCCCACTCTCATGGACTATAGGAGTGGGGGAGTAAAGAGTGCATGGGAAGGCCAACAGGATCGGGAAGAGATCAGCCGCAGGACTTAAGGCTTTACGTGCTTTCTGAGACACAAGGGTAAAACACTGCCAACTTTATGACTAAGAGCTGCTACTGAGAGTTCCTTTCCGTGCAGTTTCTTAACAGAAAAACTCAATAAAAGATTTGTTGTCCCGACCAGTGATTCGAACCGAATCGACCTCATGATCAGCCACCGCGTATCGTCGTACATAAGGTATATCATGATGACCGGCGTTAAAGATCAATAGAACAACGACGCAGTACGAGTAAGAAATAGAAAGTCTTTTTTTTATATAGGAGAGGGGGCATACGAGCATGCGGCTCACCTGATGGTAAGTGACTACCGCCGCCCATGAACAACCGCAACACCAGGGGAATTGCAGATGCGTTGCCAGCCTTTTAAAAAGGAGTAGGCTCTTTTCTTGAAGGTCCCTAAGTCGTATCGGTCCGGAAAAATCGCTGGTGGTAAACTATTCCACAAGGAAGTTGTGCGAGGAAGAAAACATCTTCTAAATCGCACAGTGGTGGACCGCCAATCATCCAAATGGTGTGGATGGTATCGGGAGTTTTGCCGCGATGTGCGTTCGTGAAATTTGGCAGGTGGGATTAACCCGAACGATTCCTCAGAGCACTCCCCGTGGTATGCGAAAGAAAATGCAAAGAGATGCAACATCTCTTCGCAGCGCCAATGAGTCGAGCCGATCGGAAAGGACTCGTTCGTCGACGATTTGAACCGCTCTGCGCTGGATGCGGTCAAGTGGAAGGAGCTGGCACTGGGGAGCCCCAGCTCAGAGATTGGAACAGTATTCAATGTAAGGCCGAACCTGCGCCTTGTAAAGTTGCAGGCGCTGAGCCGACATGAAATACTGTCCCACACTACTGAGCACGCCAAGCTTTTTAGAGGCCAATTTGGCCTTCTCTTCCAAGTGACCACGAAACTGCACGTCATTCGATATGTCGACGCCGAGGATTCCGATACTGGCTGAGGCAACAAGGGGAGTACCTTGAAACTGAGGAGATACGACAAAGGGGTTCTTTTTAGCGGTAAACGCGCAAACTTGTGTCTTCTGAGGATTAAACTGGACTAGATTTAGTCGCCCCCAATCCGAGACTTTGTCCAGCAAAGACTCGACTTCAGACACAAGTTTGTGCCGGTACTCGGTGACGTTTTCCCGAGAAATATTGGCACGGCCGGTGTATAGAGCATCACCAGTGCTGTCATCCGCATAGCAATGAATGCTACCGGCTTGCTACATATCATTGATATGCAGAAGAAACAGCGTTGGTGATAGCACGCAGCCTTGTGGAACACCAGCGTTAATAGGCTTGTAGTCGGAGCATGCACCGTCTACAACGACCTTGATGCTCCGATCTGCAAGAAAGCTGGTGATCCAATTGCATAATTTCTCGGGAAGCCCATAGGAAGGGAGCTTCGAAAGAAGCGCTTTGTGCCAAGTCCGATCAAAGGCCTTCGCAATGTCCAAACTAACGGCCAATGCTTCCCCCTTGGACTCTACTGCCTCCGCCCATCTATGAGTTAAGTAGACCAGAAGATCACCAGCTGATCGATCCCGACGAAAACCGTACTGGCGGTCACTAATCAGCTGGTGATCCTCAAGGTACCGCATGAGGTGGCAGTTTATAACGGATTCCATTATTTTGGAGAACAAGGGGGTGATGGCGATAGGCCTGTAGTTGGACGGGTCTGAGCAGTCGCCTTTTTTAGGGATCGGGTGGACAAAAGCTGTCTTCCATGATTTCGGGACTACGCCTAGGGAGTAGGAGTACCGGAAAAAACGCGTTAGAACCGGTGCCAACTCCGGAGCACACGTCCTCAGCACAATTGGGGGGATTCCGCCAGGCCCATTCGACTTGTGGATGTCAAGGGAGAGGAGTGCTCTGCGAACCGAGCGCTGTGAGAACCGCACATCCGGCATGGAGCACTCACACCGCGGGATGGTCGGCGGTGTGTTCCGCCCGTCATCAACAGTCGAGTTGGACGCAAAAAGGGAGCCTAAAAGGTCGGCTTGAAAGTCTACGATAGTCGAACAATAAATATATGAAAAAGAAACCTAAATAAGATGTAAGGACAAGCCTGGACATCCTAACTCACAAGATAAGAAAATAATCTCTTTTCAGGTAAAACCACTTAATTGCAGTAGGGTCCTCTCGCCGTAATATACATTAGTATATTAAATATAAATTATTAATCTGTAAATTCTTAGTATCTAGCTATATTATATCCACTATATAATTTACTGATAAATTAGCTAATAAAAACATCAAATTTTGATGGCGTAAACAGTTTAAAACAGAAATTAGAATGAAAATCTTTAAATTGAGTTTCACAATTTATAGGAATTTTGACGGCTCGGTAGACAGTGACTATGAGTTTGGCTGCAGCGCTTACAGGCCGTGGGTTTAATTCCTCGCATATCCCGGAACGTTTCCTTTAGAATAACAAGAGACTAGTTACTTTGCGCACGTGCTCAAATCTGAGAACATTGGTTTTAACAAAATTAAGATCATCATCAAGTCTTCACGCTTCGCCACTGATTCTAATGGTGAAGCCACTCATTTTGGCTCTAGTTGCAATGAACCGAGCTAATTGTTCAAAGAAAAAGTAACTCATAACACTTGAAGATAGCCAATGTAAGGAATGTAGGATATATGTAGGAGTAACATAAAGTAGGAGCCAGGGTGAGCAAGGGTCATTAATTTTTTGTCGAATGGTCGGGGGTCAGACCAGGTCCACTTTCTGTGAGGCCGCTTCTGGAAAAGAGTTAATATTAAACAGTCCCTCCATGAAGTCAGCCAGTTGTTGAACCGTTGCCCTATTCTAAATTTTCCTACCTACAGCACACCGTCCTTAGTTTTGTGTTGAACGTCTCCCATCAACACCCTAAAGTGGATTTCGGAGTTACATGGATCTAGAGATAATGTATCTATTGTGATACAAACAATCGTTTGAAGCTGTTTAAGTTAGGTAGTGGTGCGGTTTTTTGAATCAAGTTAAACAAGGAAGTAATGACACTAGTGCTCCGATGGTGATACAATTCGAGATATTGCGTTGGTTGATTAATGTTTAAATTATTTTTTACATTCATTCCCGATACAAAAGGAAAAGTGGTAAACAAATCCTTTCTGTTTTCCCAAATTGTGTTATGCTCCCGTAGTAAGGCTTATTATAACCAGCGGATGAACGTATTTACGGGAAATTTATTATTTCTTTCAAAACACATTTAAATAATGAGAAATAGCTTTGATTTTCTGTTCATAAATATTTAGTACTAAATTATTGCACAAACTTTAACTAGAAATTGTTCACTTACGTTTAGGGCGTGTTTACACTATACTGAATTTAGGAACCTAGAAATTAGTGAAATAGTAAAAATTCATGAAAGTAAAGGAAAGTGTAGATCACACTTAGGACGGTTAAGATCCGAGTTAGCCAGCTCAAGCTAAACTAATAAGATATTTGGGTTTGTGATTGTGTAGTCGATGACCTAATCTATAAATAGCGCCACGAAAGTCTAGCGGTGGCTGTTATTGCGCATAAATCCTTTTGATTGGCGTCCCCTCCGCGTTTCGTTCACCGCTAGACTTATGTGCCGCATGTTTCACTAGTTTTCATCTACACCCATAATTTTTAGCTAAACGTAGTCCGAGGGGCTCGTTGCTCTTTGGATTCTGCCTATCCCCTTCATCCTACTTTGCTAACTCGTTTAAATTCCTAATTGAGAAAGGAGTAAGGAAAGTGTGATCGCATTTAGAACGATTCGGCGACTCGTGACGAGCGAAGGAAGCTGTACTTATTATTTTATGTGTGATAATAATGAAAACTAGCGATCTGCCCCGGTTTGGCAGGGTTCATATCTGAATCTTAACAGCAACGCTACCTACCATGTCCAATTGTCAAAATCTAAACCATTCTCTAATAAATTTAATCAAACACACAAAACTTCATCAAAATCGGTCCAGCCATTTAGGCGTTCAATGACATGCCACGGACAGAAGAATTATATGATATATAATATAAGTAAAACCGCATCTAAACCCGTTGCGTAGTTTAAATGAGCAAAGCGTACAGACAGCGGGAGCGACTGTGTTTTATACTACATAGAGCAAAGATGGCTTTAACAAAGAGAGATTATCATAAATTATTACATTATGTATGTATGTAATAGCGACGTAAGAGAATCCACTAAACCATATCATGACGTGGGTGTTGTGAGAGACGCGCGGTATTAATAATAAATGTACTGGAGGAAAACTTCACAAACCATTGTATTTTATTCTTTAATATATAATTATAATTCAGTCACTAGCTGGACAGTGATGATAGGCCTCCTTCAACGCACGTCATGACATCTGCTTGTTATTTTTATCAAATCTTCACTTCATCGGACTTGTGTCTATGTCCCAAGCCGCCAATCCAAGATTCCAAACTTCATACGACAGACATGTTGTATTGTATAAAATTACGATCCCATTTACGTCTTCCTTATTAATTGACTGAAACCAAAACCACCGCAATAACGTAGTACCCCGAAATAATGTACATTTACCTTAGTAAGCGCCTTATTTTTATCATGGCTGTTACGCGTGAATGACTCGCTATTATATCATAAATTGATGGAGGATTTGAGGAAAGCTTCATCAGGGGAAAATGATAAGTATACATATTTCGTTTTATCGTAGTAAATATGCTATCTAATTTGTGGTCAAAAATACCGATGTTTTTTAATAAATTATAGAAAAAATCAAAGGTTGACTTGCTAGGAATGTATTTAAAATTTGTATTTAGGTTTAACCCGCAAAATTTTCAATAATAAGTTTATTTTTAAAGAAAAGAATCTGTACTCTACCAGTGGTGGACATACTTATCTCGACTGATGGATTAGGAAATAAAAGACAAACTTGGTTTATTCATTAATTGAAGCCTATCACACGTGAACATAGGCTTTGCCATTGATTCCTCATTGTTTATTATTGTCATATTATCAAGTATTAATAACCGCAGATTTTTTGATTAGTAAGTCATTGTCAGGAAAATTTTGCTGCCCTACTGTTTGGCGCACCCATTGGCGAAATAGTTTAATAGGGTAATACCCTATTAAACTATTTCGTGAGAAAATCTACTAAGATTTTCTCTTTTTTTTTATAGGATAGGGTGACAAGCGAGCACACAGTCCACCTGATGGAAAGTGGTTACTGTGACCCATAAACATCTACATCTATCCTCAATAAAGACTCAAAATGCAGATCTCAAGTTGTCATCCGTGAGGACTAAGGTGGAATGCCTCTTTTCCAGTAAAAAGGGTCTCGGGTTCTCTACACTCACCATACGAAATACAACAGTGTTAAGCTGCTATTTAACGCTGGTATTCTGTGAGAGCGTGGTCCTTCCCCGGTCGAGCCGACCCATTCGTGCTACAACTATACTACTAATATAGCTGCAGCATGGCTCTACCACGTATATCATGCCTTCAATATAGAAATTTCACTATCTATATAAATTTATATTTTAGTATTAATATTTAAAGAATATTAATGTTAACCCTAGACTTTTAGGTTTACCTCAACAACTGCACTATACTATCCGTTGTTGTGAATGGGTAACCGATTGGATGTTATTAATCGCTTTTCTTATCTCGGGTTCTCCTTGTCGATTAATCTTTTACTCAACGGAGAGGTTAGTCCTCGTATAGGCAACGTCGACAAGAAGCCTTAGCAAATAACTGTTTTTGTTTCGACCAGCACGGTCGATTGTTATGTTTAAAATTAAATTCGACGTCTGAAATAACTAAACTTAAAAGTACTAAGTTTAAAGTATTGTGCCATTGAAATTAAAAATGTTTGACGTTTCTTCTGAAATTATAAAACCTCGTTAGTATCAAAGTATAGTAATATCTGCGATTCCATTCGTCTATAATTAATTTTTATGTACCTAATAAAATTGTAGAATATGTTTCTTATGTCACATGTATAGCAAACTTTTGACGGCTCCGTGAACTTTTAACGGCTCTGTGGCGCAGTGGCTTAGCAATGAAGTGTTGCGCTGAGGGACGCGGGTTCAAATCCCGCACGGAACAAGTATTTGTATAGCTTACAAATAATTGTTCCGTCTCTGGATGTTTGTCCTTGTGCAATTTGTGTTTGTAAATTGCCTTCACGATACAGGAGTATATCCTAATGTTTAAAAAAAAACTAGCAACCCGCTCCAGCTTCTCACGGGTGCAATTTACATGTGGTGTGATTTTTTTTAAAGGATAAGGGTGACAAACGAGCACACAGTCCACCTGATGGTAAGTGATTGCTGTGGCCCGTAGACATCTACATCTATCCTGGATTACGAATCAAAATGCAGATGCGTTGTCACCCGTGAGGACGTAGATGGAATGCCTCGTTACTGGTAACGGTAAAAAGGGTCTCCGGTTTTCTACAATTTATGTTTAAAGTGTATGATTAAAAGAGCACTGTTTGATCGATTTAGAGTTTGTCGTTTTGGTATTGATAATAATTCATTGTTACGTAAAGTGCATTAAGTAAGAAAATGTTATATTTGTTTTATATCGCGTCCGTAGTCTTCGACCACCTAATCCCAGACCCACCCTACACGTGTCCCCCGGGTGGTGCTAAACGAGCGACAAAGCCGAAAGAACTGACTCGGCTCCTCGCCGTGTGGTAGCGGCGTAAAAAATACCACAACTTACTTTCGCACCATGAGGCAAAAAATTAACGAAATGGCCCCGAGTTCCCGGCGCCCCTTTAATGGGGCAGGGGTGCGAAGAATCTCCGGGTGGAAAACCGGCGACGAGGTTCGCCACCCGTCACGTTCTGTCCCCCGGAGGGGCGAAAAGTGGATTGCGGAAGCCCGTCTGGCTACATTGAATGTATGTAGAGGAATGAATGATAAGATGGATGAAGTATGCGATATGATGTATGATAGAGGAATAGACGTGTTATGTGTAAATGAGACGAAACGGAAAGGAAAGGATGCCACTACACATGGCATGTATACCGCGTACTGGTCTGGTGTAGACGAAACCGAGCGGGCATGCCAGGGAGTCGGCATCTTCCTTTCAGAAAGAATGGGTCATTGTGTGAAAGAGTATGAATGTGTAAGCCCGAGACTGCTATGGATACGAATGAAAGTGAGCTTAAAGAAGTTGTTTGTTTTAGGGGTCTACGCCCCAGACATGTCTACGCCCACTTATATCCGAGAGCAGTTTTGGGAGTTGGTAAGGATGGTGCTAATGAAATGCAAGGTTAATGAAAATATTGTGATATTAGGTGATTTTAATGGAAGGGTTGGGGTGAGGAGGCTTGGTTATGAAAGGATATTGGGAACGTTTGGTGATGAAAGTATAAATGAGAATGGTGAAAGCCTTCTCGCCGTATGCGTAGAAAAGAATCTTGTTGTGACGAACACTTTCTTTCGTCATAAGAAGATTCACACGTATACATGGGAAAGAGGTAATAATAGAACTATGATAGATTTCATAATTGTTGATGAAAGAATGAGGAGCGCAGTGGTAGATACTAGGGTTTACCGGGGCTCTAACGTAGGGACGGATCATTACTTGGTCTTATGCCGAATTAATGGTCTTTTCAGACGTTGGAGGCATCGGACATCTGTGTCTGTCTACCACTGCGTTACAGCGTATAAGAACAGAGAGGTTACAAGATGAAGGTGTGAAAGAGAAGTTCAAATGTAGATTGAGAGAAAATATAAGTGGTATGGCTGCAGATTTAGACTTGGAGACTGTGTGGTATAATGTCAAGAAAGGTTTAGTGGATGCAGCTACCGAAGTGTGTGGTGTAAGTAAGAGAACGAATGAAATGAAAAAATAACACGTTATGGTGGGATGATGAGGTACGGATGGAAGTTGAAGCAAAAAAGAAAGCATGGATAGATTTACTAGCAACCAAGGCTAGTAATTCTAGCAGTATGAATGATGATATTGAAAGGAAAAAGGCAGTTTTTAGACACCTAAATAAGAGAGTAAAAGAAGTAGTTGAAAGGAAAAAGCAAGAAAGAACGGATAAGAATGATAGAAGAATATCGGGTAACTTCCAGACAAACATCAAAATGTTCTGGAAACTCGCAAGAACTACCAGGGGACATTCACAACAGCCTATAATGAACGCTATACGAGACTAGAATGGCTGTATTCTGAATGACGAAGTTTTGAGTTTAAGGAGATGGAAGGAATACTTTGAAAGCGTGTTTATGAGTGATGAGACGTTTGAATTAAATGAAATAGAAATTCCGAAAGAAGAGGAAATAGATAGAGATATAACTATAGATGAAATAATGAAAGCAATGAAAAGTATGAAAGCAGGTAAGGCAGCCGGTTATGATAGAGTATCTCTCGAAATGCTAAGGGCTGGAGAAGGAGTGGTGGCAGACCTGCTGTACACCTTGTTTAATTTATGTTGGGAACTTAAGCGGATACCGGGAGACTGGTGCAAAGCCGTGATAGTCCCAATATATAAGGGAAAAGGATCACAGCAGGACTGTAAAAACTACCGTGGTATCAGCCTTCTTAGCATTGTGGGAAAACTGTATGCTAAGGTACTAATTGAAAGAGTCATGAAAGAAACTGATGGAAAAATTTGGGATGTGCAAGCGGGATTTAGAAAGGGAATGGGATGTACGGATCAGGTCTTTTCCATGCGCATGATCGCGGAGAAGTTTTTGGCCAAAAACCAAAAAGTTTTTTGTGCGTTCATAGACTGGGAGAAGGCTTATGACAGAGTGGACAGGGATGTTTTATGGCAAACACTGAACTCATTTGGGTTGACCGCTGGTCTGATACAGGCATTGAAGTCTCTATATAGGGACTCTAGTGCTTGTGTCAGGATCAACGGGGCCTCGGCCTCGGACTGGTTTGGCATCCATAAAGGTGTCAGACAGGGCTGTGTGGCTTCCCCGTGGTTGTTCAACCTATTTATGGACAGTTGTTTGGAAAATTTGAAAGTAGAAGAATGCGGGTTAAGAATGGGTGAGTTAACCGTCAAATGCCTTTTGTACGCCGATGATCAAGTCATACTTGCATCGTCGGCAGCCGAGTTGCAAATGATGGTTACATTAATGAACAGGACATTAAAAGAAAAGGGAATGAAAGTGAACGCAAGTAAGACGAAAGTTATGGTTTTTGAAAGAGAAGAAAGTAAAACGATATGTGAAATAAGAATAGAAGGGGAGTTGGTAGAGCAAGTAGATGAGTTTGTATATTTGGGATGTGTGTTTAGCAGGGATGGTAGATATGATAAGGATATAGAACGACGGGTGAATGCAGGAAATAGAGTGAATGGGGCTCTACACTCTATTGTGAAAAGTCAGAATGTGTCCAAAAAGGCACGTATGGCAATTCACAATGCTGTGTTAGTACCCACTTTAATGTATGGTAGTGAAAGTTGGGTGTGGCAGAAGAAGCACGAGAGTAGAATAAATGCTGTAGAAATGCGGTCATTAAGGAGTATGTTAGGGATGAATCTGAATGACAGAGTGAGAAATTGTTTAATAAGAGAAGAGTGTGGTTTGCAAGATGATGTTGTGACCAGGATTAAGAAAGGAATGCTTCGGTGGTTTGGCCATGTAGAAAGAATGAATGAGGAAAGAGTGACAAAGCAAATTTATGTTGCAGAGGTGAACGGCATAGTCGGGAAGGGTCGCCCTAGGCGAAAGTTTATCGACCAAATTGGCGATATATTAAAAATGGGCCAAATCAAGAGTACCTTTAACCGACGAGCGTGTATGCGTAGGTATGTGGAGGAAGCGAGAGAGGTGTGTCAGGATCGTGCCAAATGGAAGTCCATAATCTCTGCCTACCCCTCTGGGTGACAGGCGTGAGTGTTTATGTTATGTAAATAAACGGAGACGAATAATACAGATTTTACAACTTAGGGTAATTTTAGCTGTTATTGTCAAATTTTTATCATTACTGCCAGTTTTACAATATGTCTTCCTAGACAATGTTTACAGATGACTTTTCACTACAAAATACCTATATATAATTGTCCATGAGAAAAACACTCAACGTTCAGGTTTAAAACCGCAACGTTGAATGCTTGATCTTGTGATTTGTTGATCGTCACTGAAAATGATGATGGTTATGTTGGTATAAACTTTGTGGACAAATTTTTGAAGGTCATTTTCTAAAACGCAAGGATTTTCGATGTCGTAATATACCCTTTAAACTTTAAGCAACAACTCTACAAAATGCCACTTTTCAAGGAGGCGAGAGAGGTGTGAGGTTTGCGCCAAATGGAAGTCCGTAGTCTTAAATTGTGGTATTATTCATACTTGGGACATAGACTTAACGAAGGGGGCCGCAGCGGCGGGGGCGTGATTTTTTTGGTTGCATGCAATTTTGAATTTGTGATATCTTCTCAACTTTATATGAATTTTAATTATATATAAAAATTATTATTTACATTTAAATGAATACTTTAGATTCTAAATTACTCATTTTACATTTAAATGAATACTTAAAATTCTAAAGTATTCATTTAAATGATATAATTTAACCTGGTTTAACCACAGGCTTAGGGTGGGGGTTAATCTACTCCTAATTCTTACATTCTTACATTACCGGTAGGACTAGGCAAGCAGTTTGGGGAATGTCTCTGGGAGAGAGCTCAGTTAGTGTTGATCTCTAGGGCAGGTTCCGAAGAGTTTTTCCTTCATGTGGTTGCCACCTGTTATTTGGTCTGGTTCAATAGGAAACAGACAAAATAGAAGTAATCAGACGATCCCCTTTTTTCTTTTTATTCCACCCCCTTTTTTCTATCCTGGAAGAGGCTCTTTTATTCTCACCAACACCCTGGAATTCTCAATTCGAATCCTATGAGCGTGGAGCAGATGCGGCTGGTTCACCGGGTAGGTACTAACAAAAGCTATCGCTAAGACAGCCTGTGGGGCGTAGCTAGGAACGGGACCGAAATTTTCAGGTTTCACCCACAAGCCAGGTTGGATTTTGGCAATGTACCTGAATAAAGCAAACCAGAACTGGATTTTCGGTGAAGTCGGAAAACTGAAACCCTAGCCAGAGCCAGAGCTCTCAATAATACCTGAGGGCGAATTGCCTAAGTCTCAGCTGGGTATCACATATCTGCCCCGCAATGAAGCTTACTCTCCAGACGAGACGGCTGTGCTGTTAAGGGCATAAAATGAAAGGATCCATACCAAGCTCTGGAAAATCCTCCACCGTAGGGATAAGGAGAATGGGTTCCTAGTAACCTTCTTTCTAGACCACTCATCAGCGGAGGCTATCCGGGCGGCAGGCGGCAGAGTCGTCCTTGGTTTTAAAATGACAACTTTTATGATCAAAGGCGGCTCTGACGCGGTAATGATACCTGAACCGCCTCAAATCTAATCCTCCCAGCCCTTCATTTAACGGAGTGAGCTTGGGACGTCGTCAGGGAGAGTGACTGAAACCCAAGGTGATATCTCGCCTCGGGTCGAAGGCCTTCGCTGGTGTCGGCCAGAGGTGAGGATAAGGTAGGCGGGAGCTGTATAGGGAAAGGAGAGGAAGTGTGGATCAAGATCCCCAGTTAAGGACGTCTTCGTCTTCGGCATGCGAAAACGACCCCTGCCCCCGCCACGCCTATAAATGGTTAAACCAAGGGTAGGACTAGGGTCCTCCAGGTAAATCTTCACCATGCAGCAGCTGTTTCTGCCTTGGTGGAGGTTTCATTTGCAGAGCACAACATCGACTTCGCCCGCTATGGGTGGCCAACCGTCAAGTTCTGAGTTTGTCGACTGCTGGTAAGATTTTAGTTAATATTAAAGGCAGTTGAACCAGAGCTTGTATAATTTACAATTAAAACATTGAACTTTTAGCTAATCCTGAGTACCGCAACGACGATCTGGTTACAGCCTTCATAAATATCAAGGGATGCACAGGGGCCAGAGCAATCATTTGCTCAGCCTATCTTTCCGGAGAGAACTCTGATCCTGCCATCAAGTTAGAGCGAGTAGCGGAGTTCGCCCGAAAACACAACGCCGAACTTGTGGTTGGTTGTGATGCTAATGCTCACCACACAGCCTTGGGAAGCACTAACATCAATTAAATAGGTCAGTTACTTTATGTTTTTCTCATATTCAATCGCCTAGTAAGCGTAAACGTAGGGTGTACACCACAACCTTTGTAACGCGTGCTAGGAAAGAAGCACCTTTGCTACTAATAACATATCTAGACGGATAAGTGACTAACATGTTAGTAATGAAAACTCGATGTCAAACACATTAAGTTGGTGATGGTAGCATCATCAACTTATGAAACTGTTGGTTTTAGGGATCCAAAAGCAACCTTTTGGCACGTCTCTAAAGACAGTCTAAGGAGGAATTTAGAAACGTTCTCTAAAAGCATAAAAACAATTGACGGTCTGGAGTTAGCGTAGGAGACTGTAACCGTAGGTATCCGTGAAGCCTTCTACGACAGTTGTTCCATCAAAACCAAGACCTCAACATGAAAATTTTCTTGGTGGAATACTAAGCTAAAGGAGCTTAGGAAAAGGAAAAAAAGGAAAAGACTAGGAAGGGCCAAAAAAAAAACTAAAGAGTGGAATATTTATAGTTCAGCCCTGATCTAATACAATAAAAAAATTAGGAAAGCTAAGAAAGCATCATGGAGGAAGCTATGCTAGAAAGTTTTGTTTTTGCCTCGCAGTGCAAGACTACACAAAATGCTTTCGAAAGCGGAACCTAACCAGATTGGGCTTACAAAATGCCTGATGGTAACTTTACTACTAGTGAAAAAGTAACATAGGAGTTTCTAACGTCAACCCATTTCCCAGGGTCACAGAAGACTTTTGCATCGAACTCCTTCAGAGCCCTAAGAAGGCCTTGTAATGAGGACTGGTTTAGGGTTGCAAAGATAATAAGACCAAACCTGATGGAATATTTCCTCTTCAACTACAGAGGTGTATTGATATCCTTCTTCCTTACACAACAACACACACTACACAAACATTCACGCCTGTCACCCAGAGGGGTAGGCAAAGACTACGGACTTCCATTTGGCGCAAACCTCACACCTCTCTCGCCTCCTTTACATCCATATATCTACGCATACACGCTAATCTGGCGCATTTTCAATGTATCGCCAATTTGGTCGATAAATCTTCGTCTAAGGCGTCCCTTCCCGCCTCAGCTGTTCACTTCTTAAACATAAGTTTGCTTTGTCACTCTTTCTTCGTTCATTATTTCTACATGACCAAACCATCGAAGTATTCCTTTCTTAACCCTGGTCACAACGTCATCTTGCAAACCACGCTTTTCTCTTATCACACTATTTCTCATCCTGTCATTCAGATTCAGCCCTAGCATGCTCCTTAATGACCGCATTTCTACAGCATTTATTTTACTTTCATGCTTCTTCTGCCAGACCCAACTTTAACTACCATACATTAAAGTAGGAACTAGCACAGCATTATGAATTGCCATACGTGCCTTCTTTGATACATTCTGACTTTTCATAATAACGTGTAGAGCCCAATCTTCCTTATCCCGTAAAATCATCAGAGCAAGTTTTCATGGGGATTCATTTCAGAACGATGGACAATCGTCAAAGTTCTATTTATACCTAAGGCCTGTACGAAAGACTACGCTTTACCAAAGTTCTCTAGACACATAAGCCTATCATTACTTCTCAAAACATTGGAAAAGGTTATAAATAGATATATTAGGGATGTAACTCTAGCTAGAGGCCTATACATTACAACCAGCATGCTTACGCAAAGGAAGATCTACGGAAACAGCCCTGATCAGTGTTGTTGACAGGGTCGGAAAAGCGCTGGAGGATAGAGAAATAGCTCTTTGTGCCTTTCTAGATATTGCGGGCGCCACACCTCCACAACCCACATCACTGTTGGTTGGGGGCCCGACATCTAAAAATATTGACCCCACAACCATCAGGAAAGTATAGTGGTAACCCTAGCAGAATAAATTTATTTGAGAACCGTTACGGTTCCTGTTATTGCATATCAAAATCTATTACTGAACAAACGCTCCTTCATAGATTACCTCATATATGGCATAGTTGCCACAGTTAGCAGCCCACCGCAGTTTTTTTTAATTTTTAGTGGTTACTAGGGAGATGCTGCTAACCATCTTCTGGTTTGTTTTCCTCTGCCGTTTCTTACGAAACTCAATAGACGATATGGGGTAGTGGATATTCTGGTAGCGCCACTATATGGTTAAACTCACTTCGGTTTTCTCGGTTGTTAGAAAAACATCACGTTATTTGGATTCATAGTGTATTGAACTAAAACGCGATGTATAAACATTTTCTTAATTAGTACTTAGTAGCAAAATTTGTACTTAGCTACTAATATGATATTAGTAAGTAAAATTTTGCTAGTGCATTACAAAAAAAAATATCAAAAGGAAAGTCAGTAGGTGCAAATAATGACATGTGACAAGCAGGTATACTAAATTTTTTAATTCATTAAGTGAATTTGTTTAGTTGTTGTCGCACAAAGTTATTATTATACCGACCCAGAAACGATTTACTAAAAGTGTTCAATAAATTTAACCTTCTCATGGCAAAACGCTTGGGTCGAAAACGTTAAACTAGTAATAAAGATAAAATAAGCAATGCAAATATAAATATTTGTAGTGTTAAGGATTTTCAAGATATTAAGGGTTAGCAAGAAGTATTTTTTGCATTATTAACTTAAGGCTGAATCCTTAAATTTCCTTCCATTATCTGTTCCATTACAGTCTATAAAAGTTTACTGCTGAACATAGGCCTCCCAATAGATTTCCTCATAGAGGGAATTTTGCCATAATAAACAAGCTTGGTTTGGTAAACACAGTTTTTTATCATTTCGAGTTGTTACCAGGAAGAAGCTGTTGCCCATCTCCTGCTTCAGTTGTATCTATCGCCTCTTACAACACAGGACGGTATGGGATATTAGTACATTGCCAGTTCACGGTATCTCAGTATTGTTTATGCATATTTAATTACATTATGTAGCATCTAGGTTATTAGTAGTACATTCATGTTATTTATTAGTAATTAATTTTATACGATTGTATAAATAGTAAATTTAAAAAAATCGCATCATTATTCATTAAGAAACAGAAACAGAAACAGAAATAGAACCTTTTTTATTCAATATAGATTATAAATAATACTTATTGAAAGTCACTCTTTTGTTTGATTACCACTGGTTCGGAAAAAAACCTCTGTCCTGGGAAGAACCAGCAAGAAAACCAGCGGGACTTTTTTTAAATAATACAACAAATTAGAAATAGCTTGGTAGCGATCACCTCATTGCCAGGGATTATTATCATCCATGAATTCCTTAATATTATAATAACCCTTGTTATACAAACTTAGTTTAATACATTTTTTTAAACTTTGAGTAGGTCAAATGTTTTATATTTTCTGTAATTTTTATGTAAAAGCGTATACATCGCCCCAAGAATGAATTACTGACTCGATGAAGTCGAGTAACTGGTACTATTAGCTTGTGTCTGTTCCTAGTATTTACAGAATAAATGTCACTTATTTTTGTAAAACTACTTTTATTTTTGTGTACGTACATTACATTTTCATAAATGTATTGAGAGGCTAAAGTTAATTAATTAATTTCCTTAAATTTTTGTCGCAGCGTCTCTTTAGGCTTTAAATCATAAAATGCTCTTATGGCCCTCTTCTGTAAAACAAATATAATTTCAGTGACAGCTGCGTGTCCCCATAGCAAAATAACATACGACATTATGCTACGGAAACAGCTAAAGTAAACTAGTCTAGCTGTTTCAACACTGGTTAGACTTTTTACAGCATATGCTGCAGAACTAAGTCTGCTTGCTAGTTTTGATATATAGGGGCTCCTTTGAAGCTTCGCGTATAGTGTGATTCCAAGAAAAATTGTGGTATCTACAAGACTCAGTTTCTCCCCATTTAAAATTACATAAGTATTTAATTGTTTGACATTTGGAGTCATGAATTTGATACATTTCGTTTTAGTGCCATTTAAATGCAAATTATTAACATTGAACCAATTTACTAATTTAGATATAGCATTATTTACTTCATCATACTTTAGTAATTGTCGACTTAATTTGAAAATTAACCCTTTCGCTGTCCCGTGCACTACATATAGGGCACTGCTATTGTCTTACTATTGTGTCTGGAAACCGGACAGTGAAAGTGTAAAAGAAGTGTCATCTGCAAATAATACTATATCATGGTTATCCCCTACTATGTAAGGTAAGTCATTAATGTATACAAGAAACAGAAAGGGCCCAAGAATTGAGCCTTGAGGCACTCCCATTTGTACTATCGATCCGGAAGAGCTTATATTGTTAATGACAACTTTTTGCGTTCTCTTACTTAAATATGAAATAATTAATTTAAGAGCATCACTTCTTACACCCTAGTGTTGAAGTTTCCTGATTAATGTTTCATGGTGAACACAATCGAAGGCCTTGGATAGGTCACAAAATATACCCAAAGCATCCTGTGAATTCTCCCATGCATTAAAGATATATTTAATCAGCTCAAAACCGGCATCAGTTGTCGAGCAACCCCTTGTGAAACCAAATTGATTTTTATGAAGTAAATTATTTATATTAAAAAAATTTAACATTTGATCAAGAACAATTTTTTCAAAAATCTTACTAAGTGTTGGTAGTACAGAAATAGGTCTAAAATTGGCGGGGTCTAATGTACTACCAGAATTAAATAAAGGTATTACTTTACTATGCTTCATTAAATCAGGAAACACACCAGATTCGATACTAGTATTAACAATAATAGCTAAATGAGGCTCGATTGTATCTATTATAGACGCAATAACTTTGACGGAAATCCCCCACAGATCCGCAGCTTTTTTAACATCAATAGTTTTAAAATATTTTAAAATATGTTTTGATGACACTTTATGAAATGCAAAATTCTTTGTACACACATTTACATTTTGTTTAAGTAATGATTCGGCGACGGCAGGACAAGAATTCAGTGACTTAGTGGTCAATATCGTTCACTATACAAGTATTACTATAGCTATAGTTTTGCGCCGTGCATAGTTCTTTACTGAACAAGGAAAACTTCTTCAAACTATCTTGGAAGAAATGTCCTCGTAGTTATTTTATGTGGCGTAACGTCTTGAAACAAGGTAGAGTTCTAATTCGTTTGAAAACAATATCACGGTGAGGCGGCTAGTAGAAGCAGCCTGTGGAAAAATATATTAAAAGATACCGGTTTAAAAAAGGAACCACCTGCAGAAATGGTTGGAGTATCAGATTCAATCATTGAAACATTGACAAGTGACGATGAGATCAAGAGTGCGTATTTTGAGGAGAAAGGAAAATCAATGTTTTCAATGGCATACACATATTAATTTATATGAAAAAAGTCCTATGGAAATATTTAAGTAGTAGAATTTTTAAGTAGTTATTGGCCTTTATTCCACGATCTTGTTTACCATTCCTTGTATAACACATAATTTTAACAATAACAACTAACCGCGACGTAAAGAAATTCTTCAGCAACAATATACATATCTTTAAAGCTATATGTATTAAGAAATCTATATCTTATTCTAGAAAGAAGAATGTGACATTGCATTAATTAAATTATAGTTTTATATTATCTAAATAAATTGAAACACCTATGTCACACATATATATGTACACCCTTTGTCGTATCTCCTCAGTTTCACCATCGACGACCATCATCAACCATCGACGATCGAGTTCTTTCTGATCGGCTCGATTTACTAGCGCTGCGTAGGGGTGTTGCATCCCTCTGCATTTTCTATCGAATCTACCACAGGGAGTGCTCTGAGGAATTATTTGGATTAATTCCATCCGCCGAATTTCACGAACGCACATCGCGTTAAAATTCACGATACCATCCTCACTATTTGGATGCCTGTTGGTCCACCACTGTGCGATTTACTAGGAGTTTTCTTCATCGCACAAATTCTCTGTTGAATTGTTTACCACCGGTCATTTTTCCGGACCGATACGACTTAGGAACCTTCAAGAAAAGAGCTAAAACCTTTCGAAAAGGCCGGTAACACACCTGCAATTCCCCTGGTGTTGCGGTTATTCATGGGCGACGGTAGCACCATCAGGTAATTGAATAAAACAATTTTTACGGTTTTATCGCGTTTAATGAACTTATTTTATATTCCCGACGTTTCGGTTGCTTTCCAGCAACCGTGGTCACGGGGGTCTGAGGTGATTGACGTCCCGATTGTCAGAGTTAAACCTGAGTACTTTCAGCTTTTTAATTAATAATTTTGGTCCGATCTACGCAGAATGAACTAACTGTATCTTAAAGTCTTGCAGTGGTATGCTTGGGTTTAGTTTTAATTTTATGAATTACAGGATCCCAATCAGGTGGTAGTACCCAGCCTCCCTCTCTATTGAAATTAGGATGTTTTTTAATTTCAATAGCGTCACGTATCATCCTTGGCAGGAATCGATGTTCTTTCGCAAGAATTAGTGGTTTATCAAATCTAATGTAATGGCGGGGGCCGTCTAGGATATGATCACAAACTGCAGTCTTCCCGGAACGTTGGTGCTTCACGTCAGCTATGTGTTCTTTTACGCAGGTTTTATAGATCGTTTTTTTGCCCTATATATGATAGACCACACTCACAATCAAGCTTGTACACTCCTGCATCTTGTAGAGGAATATTGCACTTGACGGATGGTAAGAACTGATTAATCTTCTTCGGCGGCTTGAAGAATGTTCTAATAGATGCTCGCTTCAAGATGTAGCCAATCTTGTCTGTGACACCTCTGACATACGGTAGTACATCAGGCACAGTTTTACAAGCAAGTAAATGGTGTTGCGATGGGCTAACCAGTATCTACCATTGTCGCCGATATTTTCATGGAGGACTTTGAAGAGAAAGCCCTGCTTACTGCACCAGTAACTCTTAGTTTCTACAAGCGGTGCGTAGGCGATACTTTCACAATTTTACCGTCAGACAAAGTAACTGCATTTTTAGATCATCTTAATTCAATAAACTCTAAAATTCAATTTACTTTGGAGTTAGAGGCAAATAATTCTTTAGCTTTCCTTGATGTGTTAGTCATTAGAAATGCTAATAATACCATAGGTCACACTGTGTATAGAAAAAAGACCCATAAAAACCGATATTTAAACGGTGAATCCAACCATCACCCTTCACAGTTAGCTACCGTGGGCAAATCTTTATTACAGAGAGCACGAGGGATCTGTGACAGCAAACACCTGGCCGCCGAGCTTCAGCACGTCAAGCAGGTTCTGCACGACAACAAGCTTCGGGTTCCGCGCCTACGTCACAGTGACCGAGTGAAGCCGGCCACAGTAGAGCGTGTGCCTGCTGTACTACCGTATGTCAGAGGTGTCACAGACAAGTTTGGCTACATCTTGAAGCGAGCTTCTATTAGAATATTCTTCAAGCCGCCGAAGAAGATTAGTCAGTTCTTACCATCCGTCAAGTGCAATATTCCTCTACAAGATGCAGGAGTGTATAAGCATGATTGTGAATGTGGTCTTTCATATATAGGGCAAACAAAACGACCTATAAAAACCCGCGTAAAAGAACACATAGCTGACGTGAAGCACTAACGTTCCGGGAAGTCTGCAGTTTGTGATCATATCCTAGACGGCCCCCGCCATTATATATTAGATTTGATAAACCATAAATTCTCGCGAAAGAACATCGATTCCTGCCAAGGATTATACGTGACGCTATTGAAATTAAAAAACATCCTAATTTCAATAGCGAGGGAGGCTGGATACTACCACCTGCTTGGGATCCTGTAATTCATAAAATTAAAACTAAACCCAAGCATACCACTGCAAGACTTCAAGACACAGTTAGTTCATTCTACGTAGATCGGACCAAAATTATTAATTAAAAAAGCTGAAGGTACTCCGGTTTAACTTTGACATCGGGACGTCAATCACCTCAGTCCTCCGTGACCATGGTTGCTGGAAAGCAACCGAAACGTCGGGAATATAAAATAAGTTAATTAAACGCGATAAATCCGTAAAAATAGTTTTATTCAATGTGTAGTGTTCGCGTAAATATAAGAAATCATTATGTAAACCATCAGGTAAGACACATACTCGTTTGCCCCCTTTTAAAAAAAACAGCCCTCGCCTAATTTCTGAGAGGGTTTTAGGGCAAGGAAATGGCCGCCACGCTGCCCCAATGCGTGTTGGCGAATGTCACGTCTTCGAAATATTTTTTTCTTATTTCTCAGATATGCAGGTTTCCTCACGATGTTTTCCTTCACCGCCGAACACGTAGTAAATCAGCACTTAAAATTGCAATTAACAATTTCATTGGTGCCGTCGGGGATCGAACCCGGGTTTCTCGCGTACTGTGAAACTTACAGCGACCGCTAACGATCTGAGCTAGCATCTGGCTCGAAGCTTAATTTACGAACATTATACTCAACGTCTAATCAGTGTCGGACTAAGCCCGTCAGAGGCCCGGGGCGGCAAAGCTGAAGGAGGCCCTTAGTTTAAGAAGTTGATCTAAACTTACAAGCTTTTTATTCACTTCAAATTTGTATGTCCAAGTGTTTATGTTTTTTAGTTAAAATCTTGTAAGTAGAATTTAAATTCGAACTATACACCTCTTGGATAGGTGCAAAGCAAATTTTAAAGCTTTGTTTAGCATTTGATCAAGGGAACATGAAGGCGTTTGGTGGCCACACATGCCAGAGGAGAAGGGGCGGCCCCCCTCCTCCCTCCCTGGTAGTCCGTCACTGAGTCTAATCGTCAAGTATATAAGTCACACATTACTTCCTTCGTACAAAACTTTATTCAAAAGAATAATAAATATAATTTTTTATGGGATAAGTGACACACTTACGACGAGCACGGTTCACCTGATGGTACGTAGTTGCTGTGGCCTATAGATATCTACATCTATCCTCGACTACGAATCAAAATGTATATGCGTTGTCACCCATGAGGACTAAGATGGAATGCATCGTTTCCAGTAAAAAGGGTCTCTGGTTCTCCTTGGCGGCAAAATAAGGAAGTCAGATGGATTAATATCCATCTCCCTCACACTTTTTGTTATCTTACCATGAAAGAAATATTATTTTATTTCAAATGACGCTTCATTTTAATAGACGGTAGTAATTCATTTATTTGTATTTTTGAATCAATAATATAATATTCCATCGCTTATTTACATTATTTTATTGAAGCTTTTTGATATAATTTGATACTGTTTATGTAAATAAATAAATGAGAATATGCTACTCTACCAATATAACTTAAAGAACTAGATATTAGCATTTATTTGTAAATGATTCAAGGCCTTATTATTAAGAACGTATAGAATGTTGGAAGTATTTATTATTAGTTATTGATTCTTTAAAATCTATGAAAACTCTTGAGTGCCAAGCGGGCCTGGGCACCACTTCCGGAATCAATAATATAATACCTACGTTTATCAACAACGTATATGTTCCACGACACTCACGCATTTTTTTATAGGATAGGGTGACAAACGAGCACACACACCACCTGATGGAAAGTGGTTGCTGTGACCCATAGACATCCACATATATCCTCAAAAAAGGATCAAAATATAGATGCGTTGTCACCCGTGAGCACTAAGAGGTAATGCCTCTTTTCCAGTAAAAAGGGTATCCGGTTCTCCGCACTAACCATACGAAACACTGCAGCGATAAGCTGCTATTTAACGCTGGTATTCTGTGAGAGCGTGGTCCTTCCCCGGTCTATAATTCGTTCTACAACTATACAACTTATATAGCTGCAGCATGGCTCTACCACGTATACATGCAATAAAATTTATGCTACTTGCTAATTAAGCTAAAATATTATTACGTGTTTTATTAAAGTGTATTGCCGATAATAATTGTGACATAACGTTTACAGAAACAATAACTCTTAACATTGTCACAACATCATTCACAACGTAATATTAATGAATGCAAAATAAGCTAATGTTGTCTTTTTGTAATTTTATTTAAGACAATTTTTTATTAGTAAAGGAAAAATAACATAAACATACACTGTCACGCCTGTCACCTTGAGGAGTAGGTAAAGATTATAGACTTGCATTTGGCACGGTTTTGATACTCCTTTCTTACTTCTCTTTCTCACATTCATAATATACGCATACATGCTCATCGGTTAAGGGTACTCTGAATTTGGCTCATATTCAATAAATCGTCAATTAGGTCACTAAAATTCCATCCGGGGTTTCTCTTGTTGACTCTGACCATCATTTCTGCAGCATAAATTTGCTTTATCACTTTTTTCTCATTCATTGTTTGTACATCTACCCGTTTATCTGTCCGCTTGTCAAGACCCTTTTGCTCGGATACGGGAATAGTAGTTAAGTTGAAATTAATTTCAAATACCAAGGTCTACGGTTCCTTGGAGTTGTAAAATGCAAGCATCTAAGTCAATGAAATCAACGTTGACCTAGAACCATGAAATTTGGCAAGAAGCAAGGTCTCAAGGCAAAAGTAAAGAAAACCGTCCGTAAATCGTTTATTTGTCCATTGGCATAAAAATATTTTTTCTGCGATTTCAAATGTACATTTTCATGCAGTTGGAGCATCGTCCGTCGTGTGGACCGATCTTAGACCATTTAACCCATTGGACTCGCTTCGTTTGATTATTCCATTCTGCCAAGGTATATCGTTTATAAAAACTGTTTACGGAATAGATTTTATCAATACAAGAATCGTTACCGCTGAAGTAGGTTATTCAGTGGTAGAGCCACGCGGCAGCTTTTCCTGTCGCACGGATGGGCCGGCTCGAACCGGGGTAGTACCACGACCTCACAGAAAACCAGCGTGAAGTAGAGGTTTACCTCTGCGTTTCGCTTGGTGAGTGCAGGTGGCCGGAGGCCCTTTTTACTGGAAATGAGGCATTCCATCTTAGTCCTCACGGGTGACAACGCATCTATATTTTGATTTGTAACAGAAGATAGATGTAGATGTCTATGGGCCGCAGCAACCACTTACCATCAGGTGGACTGTGTGCTCGTTTGTCACCCTTATCCTATAAAAAAAAAGGTGCTCTTTGAAAAATGTCGATTTGTGCGATCAACGTTTGCATAAAGCAATCAAATAGGTACTTAAAATTTACAAAATGATGGGGGTATATTCCATTTATAAGTATTTTTATTGTGATACATGCTTTTTTTCTATTAAAATAATTTAAAATAATAACATAAATAAGAATAGAAAACTTTACAGATAAGGTAATCGAGTGTGTAATATTTCATAAAAATCGTAGTGATAATCGCAATATGAGAACCGCACTCTCAACGATACTATTTGTTTCTTTTTAACAATTTCAACCTTTGTTCGCTACAAATTGGGTTTAAATTTGAACACGCAAGTACAACCGCACTCCTTATTAGATTATTTTATTTTTGTATAGCAATTTCAACCGACAATGCACAAAGCTAAGGTCGATATTCGAATAAAAGAACTATTTCTTAAACCTGCAGTTGTCGCGTTGTTTTACTTTTACAGATTTCCATAATTTAAAATTTAAAATTTTGTACTGCCGACTTCAATATAAGTTATTAAGAATAACTCAAAAACTATTGGTCTGACCTTGATCAAATTCATATGGGACCACACGAGAAGTACCAGTTTTCAAATAAAAAAAAGAATCATCCAAATCGGTTCACTCAGTAACAAGTTATAAAGTAACACACATAAAAAACATACAGTCGAATTGAGTACCGTCTCCTATTTGGAAGTCGGCAGAAAAGAGTGGAGTCCGCAGTCAAAAATACCTAAACGCATTATTAGGAATCCAAATCCCTCCCAGACAGAGTGGCAAATTGTACTAGTCATAGTTTCATTGTAACCCTCTCATTTTTGGGTGGACTACGGAGCTCCGCTGGTTGTTCAATTAGCTGAATTCACATTTCCTAGATTTTTTTTATTTTTCAGACATGATGTAGGATCTCGCAAATGTTTTTTCCCCGCTAAGACGATGAATAGAATAGAATACATTTTATTTGATATAAATTGTTACATAATACTTATTGAAAGTCATTTTTTATCACTGTTTCGGAAAACACCTCTATCCTGGGAAGAACTAGTAAGAAACAACAACTAGTATAAATTTTTTTTTAGATATATGCATGCTTACAATATTTTTTGCACAATTATTTATATGAATCGAGAACCAGCATGGTAGTGATCACCTCATTCCCATGTGTTATTTTTATTCATATATTCCTTAATATTATAATAACCTTTTTTTTTATAATTTTTCTTTAATAAAACTTTTAAACTTGTTGATTGAGAAACTTTAAAAAAAATCTGGGATTTTGTGGCAAATGCGATGCACCATAAAGGAATTACTAATATTGATATTTTTTAATGATATTTGTAAATTACAAACTAGAAATTCAAACATTCGAAAATATTAAAATTAGTAGTAGCGTTTAAATTATTAGATTTATAGTGTTAAGTTTGGTTCTATCATATTTTGTGGATAATTGGCTCTAATTTGGCTTTTATGTGTTAAATAATTTAGGTGAAAAAATCTTAGTATTATTTAGTAGTTGTTATCCTGAATAAATTACTTAAAAATATTATAAAACAAACAATTGCTGTGTGAATAAATTTGAATCGATCCCTGCACTTGTTGTCAAATGAAAAAAAACTAAAATACTACTTCTACTTCAAATTAATTTTACCTAGTATGTAATAGTCATAGTGGTAGAGCTATGCTGCAGCTATATGAGTAGTATAGTTGTAGCACGAATGGGTCGGCTCAACTGGGGAAGGACCACGCTCTCACAGAATACCAGCGTCAAATAGCACAGCGTCAAATAACACTGCTGTGTTTCGTATGGTGAGTGTAGAGAACCGGAGACCCTTTTTACTGGAAAAGAGGCATTCCATCTTAGTCCTCACGAGTGACAACGCATCTGCATTTTGATTCGCAAACCAGGATAAATGTAGACGTCTATGGGCCACAGCAACCACTTACCATCAGGAGGACTGTGTGCTTGTTTGTCACCCTATCCTATAAAAAAAAAAACAAAAAAAATTCACTTTGAAATTAGTAACAACAAATTCGATCAACATTATTATATATTATTATTATTATTATTACATGGAGACAGGGTAATTATAGGGTAGTTTGAAACGTTAATGTCTTTATTTCATCGAGACTAACTGTGGTTTCATCCGATATATTTCGATTCTTAATTTTTTATTGACATTTTTACACTGTATCACCTGTTCTTACTAACAGTAATATCAATAATGGTGTTAGAGATTTTGATGTTGCGATCTTCATACGTCTTATCAAGTGTAAGCCTGAACCAACATTTTCAATATAAGATAATTTCCTTATTAGGGAGAGTTTTAGCCAACGAATTGTTTACAAATAATAATTTTTCCTTGGTTAATAATACTTATTATTTTAAAGTACTTCTGATATTTGTATATGTAAAATCGTAGAATACTATAATACATACATATTCTATGTATAAAATGTATCAATAGCTCTTGCAAACAAATATCTGTAACGATTTCGATAAGTTAAATTAATAAATTCTGTATTTATTTTCCAACGTATATAGTGAAATTTGCATGATAGCTTCTCTGTCGGCTTTCGGTAGCCATCTGTTGGTGTGGAATAGTTCAGTACAATTAGGTAGCGCCCGTCATTTCAATTTATTCAACTAAGAATCGGATGTTTGTTTTAAGACAATGTTGCTTAAAATATATCAGTTTGGCTTCAGGCCCGGTTTGTCAACAGAGTCGGCCATATTATGTTTGAAGCAAACTGTGAAGTACTATTCGGTTAGACGAACGCCTATTTATGCCTGTTTTCTGGACCTTAGCAAGGCGTTCGATCTGGTGAATTATGATATCCTATGGCAGAAATTGAAAGATACTGGACTGCCTGAAGAAGTTACTAGGATCTTCAAATTTTGGTATCGAAACCAGGTCAATGTAGTGCGATGGTCCGAAACCTATTCGCAGCCATATAGGCTGGAGTGTGGGGTACGACAGGGGGGCTTAACTTCCCCTAAGCTCTTCAACCTTTATGTGAATGCACTGATAGAGTTGCTTAGCACCACTCATGTCGGTTGTCATATTGACGAAGTATGCCTCAACAACGTCAGTTACGCAGACGACATGGTGTTGCTGAGTGCTTCTGTTTGTGGCTTGGCAAAATTGTTGAGCATATGTGAAAGCTACGCCCGCAGTCACGGATTGATTTATAACGTTAATAAAAGCGAATGCATGGTCTTTCAGGCTAAAGGGAAAGCCTTGCCCTCATATATACCACCCATTAAGTTATACGGTACCCCGTTAAGAAGGGTGTCTCAGTTTAAGTACCTGGGTCATATGGTGTCCTTTGACCTGAAAGACGATGCTGATATAGAGAGAGAGCGCAGGGCATTGTCTGTTAGAGCGAACATGATCGCTCGCAGGTTTGCTCGTTGTTCGGTCCCTGTAAAAGTAACGCTATTCAGAGCTTACTGCACGTCCTTTTACACGAGCAGCCTGTGGGTGGACTACACGCAGAAACAGTACAATGCCCTGCGTGTTCAATACAATAATGCATTCAGGATGCTATTGGGTCTGCCTCGTTACTGTAGTGCATCGGGTATGTTCGCAGATGCGCGTGTGGATTGTTTCTACACCACCATGCGTAAACGATGCACATCCCTGGTGCGCAGGGTGCGGGACAGTTCGAATGGCATCCTGAGAGCATTTTCTGACAGGTTTGATTGTCAGTACCTGAACCATTGTCATATGGTGCACGTGCTGACTAATCAGGCCTGTCTTAGATATAGTTTTAAAATTAGGTAAATAGTTTCAAGTTTACTAACATTAGCTTTAAGATTTGTATTATTACTAACATCTATGATCCTTGTGGTCGAAATAAACGATTTTTATTTTTATTTTATTTTTTTTTATTTTTTTATTTTAAAATGTTTTTAGCTTAATTGAACACTCATTATTAGACTTATTATAAATTTTTCTTTTTATTTACTGTGTATTGAAACAAAAAATTGTAAACTGTTTTAAATATTATTAAGATGCCTAGAAGCCAATAATTATACTTTCCCTCTTTAAGCTTCAGATTGGAGCACAGCAGTACCAGCATTAATATTTGGGGATAGAGATAGTTTACAGGTACCTATTTAGATCGGTTTCTAGTCAGAAAACGAACCCTAATTCCTAGTATATAGGCAAGTAAGCTTATGTCACTTTTGCTGCATACCGGTAGAAAGTTCACGGGAATGATCACGTATACGTCCCCGATTCCGCCCGCGCCAGGCCACCACTGTAAGCTTCTCACTAAAGAATGTGTAGAATGTGTCTCACTAAAAAATGTGCTCCGCGGAAGATATAGGAACCAGTAAAACGATAACTAAAAAACACCGGTGTAAAGAAAGCGGTGCAACGTAATACCGATATACCTACCAATACCTCTGCGACAGAGTCGGATAAATTCAAACAATGGATAAATTTTATGTTACATTTTATGAACAAAACTAAACAATCAACTTCCTTCAAATTTAAGTCAAGTAGTTAGATTTTACAGCTTTAAGATATCCAAAAATACAAAATTTTACGTTTACATAATTATATAGCAAAGCACTTTGAAATAGGACTATAAAATCTATAAAACGAGAGTACTCACATTATGAGTTTTCACGAAGTAATTTTAAGAATAAAGCTTAGCTTTCATAATAATTTTCTTCAAAAGCTTAGTGGTACGGCGACGGCGCAAGAGAACCTTTCACACATATTTATGTATTGAAAACCCAAACCACTACCATCTCGAGATGGCAAATTCGGCCTTGCTCTTTCTGATGGAGACGCATGTATCCTCTCCGGCTGATACTTCGTATCTCTCCCACCTGGGGAACAAATTGGAACACTCATTTAATAGCACGGGCTGGAGTTTGCGTAGGTATATGTCACAGAGGACTTTTGTTCTCGACGCCTCGGCTGTCTTGAAGGTTCGGACCAGTCCATCCTCTAGCTACGCGTAGACAGCAACGACCATCTGCACGTCTACGGGTGCCTCTATAGGTCCCAATAGCGGTAATGCCGAAATAGACCGACTCATCGAACACGACCAAATGGCTACAGACTCCTTGCTATAGCAGATCCCATCCGCAGAGATCGTCACACATACACAACGTTCAGCAAATTGTACATAAGACTGAAGATTACAATCTACCACTTTGATTTGCGTATATGGACTATAAGAAAGCCTCGAAATTTGGGCGGCGCTTCAGTCCTTTCAGTGGTGCCAAGTTGACTGTCGGTATATCGATGTGCTGAAGTATTCGAACAGTAGAGCTACGATGGTTATACAATCGAGTACAGAACCCGAATAAGAAACCGTTTTTTTGACACGATTTTCACTGGCAGATAGCTGATTTCATAAGGCGTAACTTAGGCTACTTTTATTTTAGAAACATAATTAGGGTTCCGCACAAAAACATAAAAACTCTAATATGCGAGAGAAGTCGCGGGGAACAGCTAGTTTATTATAACAATTATTTCACACTTTTTGCGACTTTTATGTTTTATATGGTAAACAGTGGTTTAGTTTTTGGTATGATGGATTACTGAAACTGTTAACGATTACATCTTTGGGGTATCCATTGCTAGTGTTCAAAAAACCCCAAACAGATGCAAATTACGAGTAGGTACACGTAATATTATAACTTTGATATTTGGTCAATATGATAAAAATTATTTTGGAGTAACTGTACGTACCGCCAAAAATTCGTAAGCAAATTTTTCATGCCCCCAACCATGAGGAAAGTTTTGTTTTGGAATTACAGGGAATAGTTATGATGATATGGGTGTCAAAGAGACACTGCACACCGCAGACTTTCTATCGGGTCAGAGTTTAGTCGGTTTCTTAATCAGTATTAAGATGTATGCAAGTGCGCGTATTATAACGATTATTTAACGGCCGATAAATCAGTTTGATGAGCTACACGATTCCATTCAAACTAAACTGTTGGTCTCTCTGCATGATGAACGTAAAAACGAGGATATTCGCAGTAGAAACTGAGTAACTGACATAGCCCAACGGATTATTAAGCTGAAGTGACAATGGGCCGGCCATATAGTTCGAAGAACCGATAACAGATGGAATCGAAGTGTAAACTGTTTTGTAGTATTCCTTACGGAAGGACTATGTACATCCCCCCCCCCCCCCCCCCCCCCCCCACGAATGGGTGGATTAGACACCCACGGTGAATGAATACACACACAAAATTATTCTAGTTCAAAACTTTGAATGTACACTTAATCTAAAACGGGACGGCGCGATTGTGCAGTGGCTGTTGCACTGTGGGCCGTGGGTTCAAATCCCGAAATCAATTCTGAAGATAAGGATTTTGAAAGTCCATGTGCGATTTACATGCTTCACAATACGGGAGAAATATCTAATATGAGTATTTACAAAAGTGTTATTTGGAAAAAATACATTTGTTTGTAATTTTTTAGGTTTAATAGAAACAATGTATATTGAGAAAGTGCTTTACTAAATTGCAAGCAATATATTATTTGTTTCTGATTTAGAAAATATTGTAAGGTATACTTTGTTGAGTGAATTTTAACGCAAGGAGCAGCTGTGCAGTAGTAAATGCTTTGAATTATAGCGTTCCAGCAGATGGCCGCCGAAACCCGATTGAATACGACGGCACGAAATGCATATTCTAAATGCCAACGGCTGGACGCTACTGAGAACAGAGCGCTGTCCTACAATTTTAAATTAAAAATGTCATTTTACATGATTTAATTGTTATGTTTTATTCTACTGATTTGTTACGCAACTAGGTACTTATCGTCTAATGCCTTAATCCTCGGTTGAACTGCTGGTTAATAATCATCAATTTATTGCAGCCTGTAGAAGTCTACTACTGAACGTACATGGGTTTACCCATAGATAGCTTCATAAAGGGTACATTTTACGTAGTAGAGCTGTGAGGGACTGTAGTGGACTTAACTAACTGATTGACTGACTAACTGTGTGTGACGACTGATGTTATTTAAGGTAGACTACACTAGGGACTATTTAAGAAAAGATGGTATTGTGGACGATTATATATTCAAACTATTTACAAGCGGCTTTCACTAATCACTAATTAATTATATATACAGAGGGGAGTCTTCAATGGAGTATTCTCTCTTGCAGTTTTCTCTCTTAAGGTTTTCTCTCTTGAGGTCTTCTTTCTTGATTTAGTATCTCGTAGTGCCGCTGCCGAAATGAACAGCTCACAGGCCAAAACGCCCTTCTTATATTTCAAAAGAGAGTGTCTCGGCATGTGAGTGGTATTGTAAGATGTGCCGCGCGCTGATTGGTCGGCGACATCGTGTGATCTGCTGACGGTGTGCAGGGTGCACGGAGTGCAATGGAGTATTAAAGGGCGACGGGGCGGTGGCTCCCCTCGCCGTCCGTAACAAGAGCCATGGTGCAACTATATTAGTAGTATAGTTGTAGCACGAATGGGTCAACAAGTTCCGCCTGCGCCGTTGCTTCTGAGTGACGTGTGTACAGGTTGTCCGCGCGCGCTAACGTCCCTACGTTAGTGCCCTTTCCGCGTACCGCGCTTCAATATTTTGTTCGCGCTATATAGCGCCGAAGCTCGGTAAGTGTTTTTCGCTAATTTTTAGCTCTTACCCCCCGCCTCCGGTCGGGGAGGTTTGACTGACCGCTTTTAATATCGTAGACTTGTTTATAAGTTTATTTAGTTTATTTTATTAACTATTTGTTTAATTTATAGTTATTTCTTTCCTTTGTGTAATTATTGTGATATATATAAGGTTTCTTAGAATACGTTACTTGCTCTTTTCAGAGCAAGACCCTGTTCTTTTGAGAACAGGGGTCCGTACTATCTTAGAAAAGAACGTCCCGTTCTTTTGAAAACGGTGACCCCCGCCCCTACTGCCTTAGATAGGAACGTCACATCTTTAGAATGTCCACCCAAGACCTAAAAGGTTCCATACACGATGCCATCAATAGGATGGATGACCCGCAGGCTCTCGCCGTAGCCCTGGCCATTTTGGCTACTCCCGCCCTTCAGGCAAGTCAACCGCCGCCCGTTATAGCGGCTCACCTTGAGTCCCGAAACTCATTCGCCCGCCTCGAACTACATATGGAGTGCTCGTACTCTGACTCCGGTTCCTCTGTATTGGCCTCCCGGAAGAGGCCCGCCACTAAGTCTGGCACCAGGACATCGGAGTCCTCTGACTCCGACGGTTCCGGTGATTCCTCTTACACAACGGTGACAATCAAGCGCGGCGTAAAACGCGCCGCGAACAACCGTACCCCCCCCCGCCTCAAAAGGCCTTGCCGCTCTCCCCACCCCCGTAGCCCCCGCCGCTGCCGCACCCCCCGCAGCTCTCGCTGTCGCCTCTTCCCCCGCAGCCCCCGCCACTGCCCCGGCCCCCCTTATGTCGCTAGAAATCCCAGCGCCTTCGAAGCTAGCCTCTTGCTGCGCTCCCGTTCTTGCGAAGAAGTCCCGCCCCCTATCTTTTTAAGAGACAAAAAAGAATTTACTCGCCTCAGTAAGATCTGCTATGCCGCAGGTATAAAATACGACCAAGCTACCAACATGGGTGTAGCGATTAAAATAGTCCCACAATCCATAGACGATTTTCGCCGCCTTATAAAGCTTTTTACAAATGAATGTGTGTCCTACCACACTTATGCTCTTCCGGTAGAGCGTAAAGTTAGGGCCGTCATCCGAGGCGTCCCGTTTGAACTCTCTAACGAGGACATCCTTGAGGACTTTAAGTCACAAGGATTCCCGTAGAGGCTGTGCATAAATACACAGCAGAACCGGGTTGAGATACCCGTTAGTGCTAGTTATACTAACAAACGTTTCGGAGGCTAAAACAATCTTCCGGCAAGTACGCACGGTGTGTGGCTTGTCGGGAGTGAATGTTGAGCCAACGCATAGGCGCGGTTTCCCGGCGCAGTGCCATCGCTGCCAGCTTTATGGTCATGCGGCGGCCAATTGCTCCGCCCCACCCAGGTGCGTTAAGTGCTTCGACCCCCACAACACGAAAGAGTTTTCCCGGCCCAAAGATGCCAAATACCCACCCGCGTGCGTCCTGTGCCAGCAAACAGGCCACCCGGCAAGCTACAGAGGTTGCCCATGCGCTCCTCATCCTCGTCCAAGTAGACAAGTCCCACCGCCGGTCAATGACCGCTCATTCCCGGCTCTCTACTCAATGAAGCTCCGTCAGGGCTTATCTCAGCCGCTCCATGGATTCTCACGACCCCCTCAGGGTCCCCCTCAGCCCCCTCTTAGGTCCTCTGGGCTTCTCACAGCCTTCGCTGGCTCCAGTATTTCCCTGGGGCCCCAAAAAGGCCGACCCACCGCGGACAACCTCCGCTCCGAAACAACCACAGCCCTCAATAACTTAATTAACTTAACTTAACAATGAAAGAGCGATCTGCTTACCAATATGGAAGCCACGGTATGCAGGTTAGCTATGACGGGACATGTGTCCTTAGTCATAGCCTCATGTCACATCCCCAGTCGAACCCTCCCCCTCAAAAAAGATTTTGAGGCCATCCTATCTCTAGGCAATTCAGTCATTATGTTTGGAGATTTTAACTCCAAGCATACTGAATGGACATACCGTTCAACCTCCCATAGTGGCAAGAAACTACTTGAAATAACGCAGTCTCTTGACATTACTGTCCACATTCCCCTCGGTGTTACGCACTATCCCGATAACACCGACCACGCCCCCGATGTACTAGATTTTGCGTTACTCAAAGGAGTTTCTCTCAACCTCAGGTCAATCGAGACACTAGACGATATAGGATCCGATCACCGACAGATCTCCCTTATTCTTAGCCATCAGCCACCCTAACACCCACTAAAACCTTCACTTATTGGAAGGGTTTCAAGGAGTCCCTAGCTAAAGCGCTGGACTCACAGGACTCCCCCATCTTATCGTCGGACTTAGACTTAGACATTCCCGAAAAAATCGACACCGCGGTCGATTCACTGTCAACCCTTATTAAATCCTCCCTTAAGAAAAACGAAAGGGTTGTCCCGGTTGCTAATAATAGTGGGCTTCCCCTACATATTAGCAACCTATTAAAAGCCAAAAAAGCTGCTTTCCGGAGAGCAGCAAATTACCCACCCCCGAATATAGCCGTACGGCCAATCGTCTTCAACGAGAACTCCGTTTCTGCCTCTCCAAACTTCGAGACCTCCAAAGGAGTGAGCTCATGGAGAATTTATCTCCCTCACATACAGCGTACTATCAGATAGCTAGAGCCCTCGGTATAGACGCTACCACTCACACTCCCCCTCTCTCCCGCCCCGACGGTACGGTTGCCTTCGAGGACGATGAAAAGGCTGAGTGCTTTGCAAACAGCATTGCCGCACAATGCTCTCAACCTGTCGACCCCTCACATATTCAGGCAGTGGAGGATGAGGTCCGCCGCCGGAACTCACCGCCTGCAGCCTCTGACCCTATCAATTTGTCCAATGATGAGATCTCATCCCTCATCAAAGGACTTAAGCCCAAAAAGGCTCCGGGCGCGGATGGCATCTCCAACCAAGCCCTTAAACACTTTCCAGAGCAAGTTTTAACCCTCTTATCTATTATCTTCAACGCCTGCTTCAATCTTAGTTACTTTCCCACTACGTGGAAAGAGGCAACTGTCATTGGTATTCCCAAGCCAGGCAAGCCTCTTAACCTCCCCTCTAGTCATCGTCCCATTAGCCTCCTCAAGGCCATGGGTAAACTCCTCGAAAGCGTCATCCTCACTCGCATGAGGCACCATCTGTTTCCCACAGACGGTGACCCTCTTGTCATCCCCCACCAATTTGGTTTCCGAGCGAAACACTCCTGCCCCCAACAAGTTCACCGCATTGTGGAATATATCCTCGGCAGTTTTTATCCACGTCATCAAATGACCATCGCGGTCTTTTTCAACATTGCCAAAGCCTTCGATCGAGTCTGGCATGAAGGCCTTATATTCAAACTATATAGAGTAGGTCTCTCCGATCGTCTAGTACGTCTCGTGGTCTCTTACTTACAACGTCGTACCTTTCGTTTTAGACATGAAGGCACGCTCTCCTTTCAGCGCCCCATCAAAGCTGGTGTTCCTCAGGGATCAGTACTTGCTCCCCTCCTCTACATCTTGTACACCAACGACATTCCAATCCCGTCGAAAGTTATCCAGCTCTCTCTCTTCGCAGATGACACTGCTCTATACTGTAAAAGTACCATACTACCTTTCATACGGAACAAGATCCAAAAGTCAGTCGATGACCTAGGAGCTTGGTTGCAAAAATGGCGCATCGATGTGAACCCAGAGAAAAGCTCCGCAGTTCACTTCGATTATAAACGACGCCGTATCAATAATACTCCACCAATACGTATGTTAGGGACCCCTGTCCCCTGGCATACGTCTGCTAAATATTTAGGTGTCACCCCTGACACGAGGCTCACTTTCGAGCCTCACGTCAAAAAAGTAACCCGTTTAGCACGTTTTTATCTAGGTAGCCTCAACAGTATCTTGAGCCGACATAGTAAAATGTCACTCCGAAATAAGCGAACCCTTTAAAGGTCTGTATACGACCGGTAATATCTTACACGGCCCCTATATTTGCGCATGCTAATCCCAAAATTATTAATGAACTTCAAATAGTTCAAAACTTATTCTGTCGTCGAGCTACGAACGCACCTTGGTACGTCCATAATGCCGACCTCCATCGGGACTTAGAAATCCCAACAATACAAAAATTCCTTAAAAAACTCTCTGAGAACTTCTTCAAAGCCTCAGAGTCGCATTCCAATAAACTTATTCGTGAGGCAGCTAATTATGCAGCCCCACCCTCCTCTCGCTATCGCGTCCGCAGGCCGAGGAACTCCCTCTCGGACCCGCCTAATAAACTTTCAAACGACCTGAACTGCCTCCTGGCTGGTGCTGGTGGCTCAGGCCAACTCATAATAAATTTTCATAATTAATTTGCCTTAGTAGGTACTCCCTCAGCGGCTCGTAGCCGCCTGCGCCTTTTTCCAAAAGAGGGTCGCTCCTGATCCGGCATAAGAAGCTTAAACAGCTGGTTGCCAGTCCCCAAAGGCAGTTTTTAGCGGGTATCACTTAGATCCCCCGTAGGCATTGAGTCCCGCATAACCACGACAGACCGGCTGTCGTGGTATGCATAAATGAATTTTCCGCCTCCGTACGTAAAGGGTAGTCCTTTTTCAAATTGCTTCTGGGCGCAAAAAAAAAAGACGAATGGGTCCGTTTAGCCGGGGAAGGAACCACGCTCTCACAGAATACCAGCGTAAAATAGCAGCTTTTAACTTTGCTGTGTTTCGTATGGTGAGTGTAGAGAACCGGAGACCCTTTTTACTGGAAAGATACATTACATCTTAGTGCTCACGGGTAACAACGCATCTACATTTTGATTCTTTATTTAGGATATATGTGAATGTCTATGGGTCACAGCAGCCACTTTCCATCAGATGGTTTGTGTGCTCGTTTTTCACCCTATCCTATAAAAATGCGTGAGTATCGTGGAACACACTGTTGAAACGAAGGTCCTTGCGTGTTATATTAATAATGATAAACGTAGGTATTATATTATAGATTGCAGAAGTGGTGCCCAGGCCAAGCGGCACTTAAGAGTTTTTATGGACTTTAAAGTATCAATATCTAATAATAAATACATCAAACATTCTATACGTTTTTAATAATAAGACAATAACCTTGAAACATTTCGAAATAAATGCTTATTTCTAGTTCTTTAAGTTATAGTGGTAGAGTAGCATATTCTCATTTATATATTTACATAAACAGTATCAAATTATATCAAAAAGCTTCAATAAAATAATGTAAATAAGCGACGGAATATTATATTATTGATTCACAAATACAAATAAATGAATTACTACCGTCTATTATAATGAAGCGTCATTTGAAATAAAATAATATTTCTTTCATGGCAAGAAAAGGAAAAGTGCGAGGGAGATGGATATTATTCCATCTTACTTCCTTATTTCGCCGCCAATGCCGTCTACACTATGACACAAGGAGTAGTGACGAAAAAATCTTACACTTTTTGTCGCCTAGCTCCCATCCGCCAAACCCGTAACGTCCGATAAGGAACTCCGTTCCAAAAAGTAGCCACGCTTGACAGGCGGGTTGGCAAACGCAGGTTTTTATTTCATAGGCGTTGTTAGAAAGACGTTGCTGTGCATCTTCTGGTTTGTTTCTCTCTTTCACCTCTTACATTACTCTCGGCAAGATATGGCGTTGCTTATATTCTTTCATAGAAACTATATGATATAATAAAACGAATAGTTAAAACATAATTATCTCGCAAGTAAATAGCAATATATTCCCAAAATTTTCAATCGTTACATTTGTGATTTTTAATTAATTAAGTATTTTATTTGTTTGTAACCTCAGTAATAATACAAGGATTGTTGGTATTTCAATAATGTAAACATGAAATGTCTGAACCGGTCTTCAATATTTAAATTTTGTATCACAGTTTTTACGTAGTAGGGCTATGCTGTATTTATATTACTGGTATAGTTGTAGCACGAGTGGGTCGGCTCGACTGGGGAAGGACCATGCTCTCACAGAATACCAGCGTAAAACAGCAGCTTAACGCTACTATGTTTCGTATGGTGAGTGTAGAGAACCGGAGACCCTTTTTACTGGAAACAAGGCATTCTATCTTAGTCCTCCATTCTGATTCGTAATCGAGTATAGATGTAGATGTCTATGAGCCACAGACACAATTTACAATTAGGTGGACTGTGTGCTCGTTTGGCACCCTTATCTTATAAAAATCACGAAATTTACTTACTATCTTTAATAAAACTGGAAAGCCCAAACCCCTTACGTAAAAATAAATATATATTATATAATAGTTTCGCCATGTCCTTCCGTCCGTCCGCGGTTTTCCTCAGAGACCCTAGGCTCTACAAAGCTGTAATTTGGCATAATAATAGATTACAGCTTTGTAGCACCTAAGGCAAATTTGTAATATAAAATCTTGAAAAACATTTTTATTTTGGATACCTCCCATAGAGGTGATTTTCTTTGAATAGGTCTAACAACAATATTGGGGGTATGGAACAACATTTGCTACCGCCCGTCTAACTAAGCCGCCGTTTTTGAAAATGTTAGTCAACCATGTTAGTGGATTAATAAATATTTCGTTACAATTCCCTCCAAAATGACCTAGCTAAAAACTAGCTGCATTATAACTTTGTTATGTTATTACTTACTTATCTTCACGCACAATCCCTGACCGGGTAGCCAGAGAGAACAGATCGCCAAGTGTCACGATCCTTACATATCTCTTTCGCTTCTTTCAGATTCATTATCTTCTTCATACATGCACGTCTAGGTATCCGAGTACTCTTGACCCTACCCTCTTCGAGCAATTTGCTCACATGGTCTTCGAAAGTTAGTCTCGGTCTACCTCGACACCTTTTAATATTAACTTTCGCGCTATATATTTTCTTCACCATTCGGTCTTCACTCATTCGCTCAACGTGCCCAAACCACCGAAGCACGCCCTTATCAATTTTTGTGATAAGGTCATCTTTCAAACCTGCCATATTGCGAATCTCTTCGTTTCGCTTTCGGTCGGCCATAGTAACGCCGCACATTTTACGAAGAGAAAACCATAAGAAAACGAATTATTCATTACTACAGCTATAGTTTTACAATTCCTTTGTGGAGTAGGCAGAAAGGATCGATTGTCACGAGCACGATCCTGAGACACCACATTCGCTTATTTTTAAGCTAGTAGTTATTATAGGCCTACAGTTTTAGTTGTGGTACTTTTGGATTACGCGGGCAACCCTCAAAATGGTTTAGGTTAATGGTGGGTGATGGGAAGGTTCATTACGGCCATGTATTTATTTATTTATTTTATTATTTATATATATATATATATATATATATATATATAAAATACATTATACATGAAGTGACGCCACGTGATGGCATAGAAATTTATAAGACGGTAGTTTTTATTTAAAATACTAAATATTAACTACTACAAAATATCAAGTAACGTATTTCTTAACACACTAGTCTAACTTTTTTTTTCTATAATTATTGCACATACATTTCCTATTTATTCGCATCTTTAAATAATTCACTTAAATTATAATAACTTTTATGGGTAAGAATGGCTTTAATATTTTTACAAAACACTTATTTTACTTATTTAGTGTTACTTATTATATATTTTAATTACCATCGTATAGGGACCTGTTATTTTACCATTGCATGCGGCAGGACTTACCCAACTTCAATACAGCTCGTATTGAAGAAGCGATAATACACCGAAGCGGAACCAGGGCTCCAAAGTCTTTGCTAGAGATCAGTCTACCAGAAAGAATACACTGTCGAAGCTAAAAACCGAGTGTGGCAGCATTGTTTCCGGGACACCTGAGATTTTGAGTAATATTGAGAGGTTCTATTGGCAGATATACACTTCATTCAAGAGAAAGTCTTATCCGACACTATTCAGATGATATTCCGGACGTCAGTCTGAGCGAGATTAGAGTGGTACTCCAGCACCTTAAAAACGACAAGGCCCCAGTCGAGGATGGAATTACAGCGGAGCTTCTGAAAGCGGGTGGAAAACCGATACTTGGAAGTCCTTCAGAAGCAATTTAATTCTTTACTCCATGGTGGCACTACACCGGAGGATTGGAGCAGAAGTACAGTGGTCTTATTCTTCAAGAAAGGCAACAATGCTCTCTTGAAAAACTGCATACCGATTTCCCTTCTGAGCCGCGTCCACGTGCTATTTTCGAGAGTCATTACGAATCGTCTCGCATGTAAACTCGACGACTTCCAACTTCCCGAACAAGCCGTTTTCCAAAAAGCCTTTAGCACCATAGACCACATACATATCCTACGGAAAATTGTACAGAAGTCCGATGAGTACAATTCATATGGCAGAACCACTGGAGGACCTAAGCACTATGCTAAATGACCTCAATATTGATTCCAAGGGATAGGTCTTAAGATTAACATGAACAAATCCAAGATCATGTATAACGTCCATGTCACACCTATGCCGGTAGTTGTTGGGACCACTAAGCTCGAAGTTTTTGACGAGTATGTTCATCTGGGACAAAGAGTTCGACTAGGTAAGTCCAACTTCAACCGAGAGGTCAATCGACGAATTCAACTCGGCTGGGCACCAATCTGGAAATTACGGCACATATTCTCGTCAAAAACCAGACTTTACAACCAGTGCGTGTTGCCAGTGATGACCTATGGAACTGAGACGTGGTCCTTCACTGCTGACCGTATGTGGAAGCTCAAGGACGCTCATCGAGCTATAGGGAGGGCTACGCTCAGGGTTTCTCTGCTTAATAAACTTAGAAATGAGGATATCCGCAGCAGAACCAGAGTGACCGACATAGCCCAACGGATTAGTAAGCTGAAGTGGCAATGGGCCAGCCATATAGCTCATAAAACCGACAAACAATAGGGAAAAAGTTAATCGAGTGGCGGCCTTGTACCGGCGAACGAAGTGTAGGCCGGACCACCACTAGATTGAGTCACAACCTGGTAAGACATACAGGAAGTCGATGGATGCAGGTGGCTCAGGACCCTGCTTTGTGGTATTCCTTGTGGGAGGCCTATGTTCAGACTATGGACTTGTGAAATGCTGTAATGATGATGATGAGGGGACCTGTTGCAAATAATTCTAATTTTAAGAATTGAATAATCAGTTTGTTATAATAAAAGATCCGAAAGAGCTATTTCTTTTTTAAAGTATGAGTGCAAATATAATTTACATTCTAATTTTTGAATGTAGGGTTTTCAATCTAGATTTTTGTCTATTTCAGTACCGCGTAGTATTGTACAGTTGACCGTATCAATCGTAAAGTTTTTGTAGTTATAGTTTATTTATAGAGGTCGTTTCTGATAAGTTTTAAACTGGATTAATTTAGTTTTGTTAATGTTTAGTTCTAAATTGTGTAATTGTAACCAATCGTGTATTTGATTGAGTGATGTATTTAATTTTTCAATCAATTCAGGAGTTTATGTAGATAAAAGCAAGATAGACACATCGTCCGCAAAGATAATACATTCTTCTCTTATTTGTTGTGGTAGGTTGTTTATATATAGAATACAACCTAAGACACTACCTTGAGGAATCTATCCTATAATTGGGATTTTGTCTGTTCGAAGTTTCGTATTTTTCCTGTTTTGAAGTTTATATTATGGATTTCAACAATTTGTGATCAATTTTCCAAATACAATTTGAACCATTTATGAGCAATCTCGCCTCTATACCCTAAATTTTATCTAAAAGTATTTTATAATTTACTCGGCCATATGCCTTACATGAGTATGTCTAGTAGTAGGCCTACAGCATATTTTTTACTAATAATTATAATATGTCAAGCTCTTTTTATATATATTTGTATACAGCCAAAATAGTAGATCGGTTTCGATCGGGTGTATGTCCTAGGTTGCACTATCGAGAACTAATAGATGCATAGGGGACTATAACCATTTTTGTATAGGTTTTGCATGTGAATGATTTTATGTTGATTGTATTATTTTCAATATAGAAAAGTTTTTTAAATCTTTTTTGAATACAACTCTCTTTAATTCTACTTGGAAATTAGTCCTTCAGCTCCCATCCTACCATTTAATATGCTTATAGTACCTGTCAAGAAGGTCCCTTGTAAATTCACGTATAGTTACAGGCAAATACGGAACCCTACCTCTACATGGTGCATGGCCCGACACGCACTTATCCAATTTTTTACATTTAGTTTTACATGCATTGTCTAAATAATATGTGATATTCTTACTCTCGAGTGTCAAGAAAGTGCAAGTTCAAAATATCACTAGTGTAAATATCACAACATATCGAAACCTACTTATCTAGAACAAAGTTCAATATTAAATGAGAAATTTTCATCTGCAAATGTTTGCAATACTTAAAGCAAAAAACAAAAAAACAACAAAAAAAATTAAAATTGGTACCAATAAAGTGTTTAGATAATTCAAAACTTGAAAGCAATTCCCTCTGTTAAAAACTCTTCGTGGTTTTAACAAAATAGATGTTACATTAATTACTTGTAAAAACTAGTGTGCAATACACAATACTAGCATTCAGGATAATGTATATAAAACTTATTTAAATAGTAACGTTAAATTATTGCGCGATTAATTGCATTAAATTATTGCCATTTTGATGCAAGAAACTCGCACATTGTAAATGGCGAGAGCGTGGCTATTTTATGCACGCCGCACGCTCCGCCCCATCGAACGCTCGTCACCAAGGTCTTATGCTGCTCTAGACTTCTGTGTGGCGTGCGGCGTACTGTTGCCTGAGGCATCGAACCCGCTTTGCTGTACACTCTAATTGAGCTAATCGTATTGATTATAATACGCTCTTAGCACATAGAAGCGGGAATTACAGTTGGAAACACTAACATATTCAGAGCCGGTATACAGTTTCAACACTAACAATTTTGAAACTTATGTAAATTTTAACGATTCAATGTAGAGTAAAATTTTCACAAATTTAATTTTAAACTGAAACTTTCACTACGCAATAGATCATCATCGCAAACTTTATTACTATAATAATTAAGCTTAAGCAGTTGTGTTCCATTACAGCCTATCGAAAGTTCACTGGTGAACATAGACCTCTCTCATCGATTGCCTCATAAGAAGGACATTTGCCATAGTTGCCACTCCTGGCAAGCGCAGTTTTTTTTGTTCAGCTATTATCAGAAAGTTACTGCTACCTATCTCCTGGTTAAGTTTTCTTCTGTCGCCTCTTACGACACATACGGGGTGCTTTGAGTAGTAGATATTCTTACACCACCACTTTTTCTTTTATAGGAGAGGGGGCAAACGAGCCTGCGGCTCACCTGTTGCTAAGTGTCTACCGCCGCCCATGAACAACTGCAACACCAGGGAAACCAGGGGAATTGCAGATGCGTTGCCGGCCATTTCAAAAGGAGTAGTAAGTATTAGTAACCACTACAGGGTTAACCATTTAAGTAGATTTCCTTAAATTATAAGGGGGCCTTTCTACTTATCGCTTACCGGTACTAGGCTGCCACTCGAGAACATTTCTTCTCCATCGGTAGAGTACCTACAATAAGTTTTTATTGTTTTTTTTTTTACGGATTTACCTTTTCCTCTCACCACACTACCAAGCGGTTAGATATCAGAAAATGACATTTCGGCATATAGTTTAGTTTTATTTAGTTTTATAGAATTTTCTATATATTTAACCTACAATACTGTGTCATGTTTTGGATCGGAGGTCGATTTTTCTTTTAGTAAAAAAATGTAAGTCTTATTAATTAAATGAAGTAAATTATAAATTTATAATATTATGTAAATTTTTACTAATTATACGTAGTTATGTTATTTTTATTCTTGAATTTTCTAATAAATTCCTAAAACACAAAAAAGTTACGTGCAACATTCTACTCGTTTCCGAATGATACCCAAATTATTTAAACGATTCAATTGCAATATTATAACTCTGAATTCCAAAAGTAACAAAAAACAACATTAAAACGTAACATGAGTATGAAAGAATAATTAACTGAGCTTTATTCGGAACTGAATTCACAATTCGAACCTGACTCTCAAAAGATTAAACAGGCCTGAAACGGTAATAATTATTGCCTCTTGTATTTTTGTTAAAGCCCTTTATCTCTGAGAAACAATTTTAGTATGTACTAAACTGTATCCGTATTCCGTAAGTTTTATATCATCGGTCAATGACCGCTCTTTCCCGGCTCTCTACTCAAGGAAGCCCCGTCAGGGCTTATCTCAGCCACTCCAGGGCTTCTTACGACCCCCTCAGGGTCCCCCTAGGCCTCCTCAGGCCCCTCTTATGCTCCCTCCGGGCTATTCACAGCCTTCGCAGGCTCCAGTATTTTCCTGGGGCCCCAAAAAGGCCAACCCACCGCGGACAACCTCCGCTCCGAAACAACAACAGCCCTCAATGGTCGATGACCTTAACACGGTTTACGCCGCGATAAGGAACATCGACATCGGTGAAAGCGCTGTATTAGCGCGCAAAATGCGCGCTGCTCGGTCCCCTCAGGACCGTCTCCTCGCTGTTGTAGAGCATAATAATCTTTTGTGTTCATTGTAGGTTAAGTTAACTTAATTAACTTAACAATGACAGAGCAATCTGCTTTGCCTAAATGTCACGGTCGTATCAAGCCTAAAGGGTTATCGCTTGTTTCATTTAACATTCGCGGTTTGCGAAATAACCTCCCAGAGCTTAAGCTCTTCCTTCGAGATCGCGAAGCCGATTTCCTCCTTTTACAGGAAACCAATCTTAAATCTAAGGACAGTAAAGGCCTTACCATTAAAAAATATTCTCTTCTTCGTAAAGAAGGCCCGACCGCCAGTCCAGCGGTACGGCCATTTATTACAAGAAGACAATTAATTGCTCACACATTAATACTCTGCAGCTTACCAATATGGAAGCCACGGTATGGAGGTTAGCTATGACGGGACATCAATCCTTAGTCATAGCCTCATGTTACATCCCCAGTCGAACCCTCCCCGTCAAAAAAGATTTTGAGGCCATCCTATCTCTAGGCAATTCAGTCATTATGTTTGGAGATTTTAACTCCAAGCATACTGAATGGATATGCCGTTCAACCTCCCATAGTGGCAAGAAACTGCTTAAAATAACGCAGTCTCTTGACATTTCTGTCCACAGTCCCATCGGTTTTACGCACTATCCCGATAACACCGACCACACCCCCGATGTACTAGATTTTGCGTTACTCAAAGGAGTTTCTCTCAACCTCAAGTCAATCGAGACACTAGACGATATAGGATCCGATTCCTGAACGGTCTCCCTTATTCTTGGTCATCAGCCACCCCCCCTAACACCCACTAAAACCTTCACTAATTGGAAGGGTTTCAAGGGGTCCCTAGCTAAAGCGCTGGATTCACAGGACTCCCCCATCTCGCTATCGTCGGACTTAGACTTAGACAGTCCCGAAAAAGTCGACACCGCGGTTGATTCACTCTCAACCCTTATTAAATCCTCCCTTAAGGAGAACGAAAGGGTCGTCCCGCTTGCTAATAATAGTGGGCTTCCCCTACATATTAGCAACCTAGTAAAAGCCAGAAAAGCTGCTTTCCGAAGAGCAGCAAAATATCACACCACCGAATATAGGCGCACAGCCAATCGTCTTCAACGAGAACTCCGTTTCCGCCTCTCCGAACTTCGAGACCTCCAAAGGAGTGAGCTCATGGAGAATATATCTCCCTCACATACAGCGTAATATCAGATTGCTAGCCATCTGCCCTCCGTATAGACGCTACCACTCACACTCCCCCTCTCTCCCGCCCCGACGGTACGGTTGCCTTCGAGGACGATTAAAAGGCTGAGTGCTTTGCAGACAGCATTGCCGCACAATGCTCTCCTAGCTCTCAACCTGTGTACCCCTCACATATTCAGGCAGTGGAGGATGAGGTCCGCCGCCGGAACCCACCCCCTACAGCCTCTGACCCTATCACTGTGTCAAATTATGAGATCTCATCCCTTATCAAAGAATTTAAGCCCAAAAAGGCTCCGGGCGCGGATGGCATCTCCAACCAAGCCCTTAAACACTTACCAGAGCAGGTGTTAACGCCTGCTTCAATCTTAGTTACTTTCCCACTACGTGGAAAGAGGCAACTGTCACTGGTATTCCCAAGCCAGGCAAGCCTCTTAACCTCCCTTCCAGTCATCGTCCCATTAGCCTCCTCAAGGCCATGGGTAAACTCCTCGAAAGAGTCATCCTCACTCGCATGAGGCACCATCTGCTTCCCACAGACGGTGACCCTCTTGTAATCCCCCGCCAATTTGGTTTCTGAGCGAAACACTCCTGCCCCCAACAAGTTCACCGCATTGTGGAATATATCCTCGGCGGTTTTTATCCACGTCGTCAAATGACCATCGCGGTCTTTTTCGACATTGCCAAAGCCTTCGATAGAGTCTGGCATGAAGGCTTTATATTCAAACTATATAGAGTAGGTCTCTCCGATCGTCTAGTACGTCTCGTGGCCTCTTACTTACAACATCGTACCTTTCGTTTTAGACACGAAGGCACGCTCTCCTCTCAGCGCCCCATCAAAGCTGGTGTTCCTCAGGGATCAGTACTTGCTCCCCTCCTCTACATCTTGTAAACCAACGACATTCCAATCCCGTCGAAAGGTGTCCAGCTCTCCCTCTGATGACACTGTTCTATACTGTAAAGGTACTACACTACTTTTCACACGGAACAAGATCCAAAAGTCAGTCAATGACCTAGGGGCTTGGTTCCAAAAACGGCACATCGATGTGAACCCAGAGAAAAGCTCCGCAGTTCACTTCGATTACGTATGTTAGGGACCCCTGTCCCCTGGCATACGTCTGCTAAATATTTAGGTGTCACCCTTGACACGAGGCTCACTTTCGAGCCTCACGTCAACAAAGTAACCCGTCTAGCACGTTTTTATCTAGGTAGCCTCAACAGTATGTTGGGCCGACATAGTAAAATGTCACTCCGAAATAAGCGAACCCTTTATAAGGTCTGTATACGACCGGTAATGTCTTACGCGGCCCCTATATTTGCGCATGCTAATCCCAAAATTATTAATGAACTTCAAATAGTTAAAAACTTATTCTGTCGTCGAGCTACGAACGCACCTTGGTACGTCCGTAATGCCGATCTTCATCGGGACTTAGAAATCCCAACAATACAAAAATTCCTTAAAAAACTCTCTGAGAACTTCTTCAAAGCCTCAGAGTCGCATTCCAATAAACTTAGTGAGGCAGCTGATTATGCAGCCCCAACCCCCTCTCGCTATCGCGCCCGCAGGCCGAGGAACTCCCTCTCGGACCCGCCTAATATACTTTCAAACGACCTGAACTGCCTTCTGGCGGCTCAGGCCAACTCATAATCAATTTTCATAATTAATTTGCCTTAGTAGGCACTCCCTCAGCGGCTCGTAGCCGCCTGCGCCCTCTTTTCCCAAAAGAGGGTCGCTTCCGATCCGGCATAAGAAGCTTAAACAGCTGGTTGCCAGTCCCCAAAGGCAGTTTTTAGCGGGTATCACTTAGGCCCCCGTAGGCATTGAGTCCCGCATAACCACGACAGACCGGATGTCGTGGTATGCATACATGCATTTTCCGCCTCCCTACGTAAAGGTTAGCCCTTTTACTAATTGCTTATGGGCGCAAAAAAAAAGACGAATGGGTCCGTTTAGCCAGGGAAGGAACCACGCTCTCACAGAATACCAGCGTAAAATAGAAGCTTTTAACACTTCTGTGTTTCGTATGGTGAGTGAAGAGAACCGGAGACCCTTTTTACTGGAAAGATGTATTACATCTTAGTGCTCAAGGGTAATAACGCATCTACATTTTGTCATCAAGTGACGCCATGTGATGGCATAGAAATTTATAAGAGGGTAGTTTTTATTTAAAATACTAAATATTAACTACTACAAAATATCAACTAACGTATTTCTTAACACACTAATCGAACTTTTTTTTCTATAATTATTGCACATATATTTCCTATTTATTCGCATCTTTAAATAATTCACTTAAATTATAATAACTTTTATGGGTAAGAATGGCTTTAATTTTTTTTACAAAACACTTATTTTACTTATTTATTGTTACTTATTATATATTTTAATTACCATCGTATATGGACCTGTTATTTTACCATTGCATGCGGCAGGACTTACCCAACTTCAATACAACTCGTATTGAAGAAGCGATAATACACCGAAGCGGAACCAGGGCTCCAAAGTCTTTGCTAGAGATCAGTCTACCAGAAAGAACACACTGTCGAAGCTGAAAACCGAGTGTAGCAGCATTGTTTCCGGGACACCTGAGATTTTGAATAAGATTGAGAGGTTCTATTGGCAGATATACACTTCATCCAAGAGAAAGCCTTATCCGACACTATTCATATGATATTCCGGACGTCAGTCTGAGCGAGATTAGAGTGGTACTCCAGCACCTTAAAAACGACAAGGCCCCAGGCGAGGATGGAATTACAGCGGAGCTTCTGAAAGCGGGTGGAAAACCGATACTTGAAGTCCTTCAGATGCACTTTAATTCTTTTCTCCATGGTGGCACTACACCGGAGGATTGGAGCAGAAGTACAGTGGTCTTATTCTTCAAGAAAGGCAGCAATGCTCTCTTGAAAAACTGCATACCGATTTCCCTTCTGAGCCGCGTCCACGTGCTATTTTCGAGAGTCATTACGAATCGTCTCGCATGTAAACTCGACGACTTCCAACTTCCCGAACAAGCCGTTTTCCAAAAAGGCTTTAGCACCACAGACCACGTACATATCCTTCGAAAAATTGTACAGAGATCCGATGAGTACAATTCATATGGCAGAACCACTGGAGGACCTAAGCACTATGCTCAATGACTTCAATATTGATTCCAAGGGATAGGTCTTAAGATGAACATGAACAAATCCAAGATCATGTATAACGTCCATGTCACACCTATGCCGGTAGTTGTTGGGACCACTAAGCTCGAAGTTTTTGACGAGTATGTTCATCTGGGACAAAGAGTTCGACTAGGTAAGTCCAACTTCAACCGAGAGGTCAATCGACGAATTCAACTCGGCTGGGCACCAATCTGAAAATTACGGCACATATTCTCGTCAAAAACCAGACTTTACAACCAGTGCGTGTTGCCAGTGATGACCTATGGAACTGAGACGTGGTCATTCACTGCTGACCATATGTGGAAGCTCAAGGTCGCTCATCGAGCTATAGGGAGGGCTACGCTCAGGGTTTCTCTGCTTAATAAACTTAGAAATGAGGATATCCGCAGCAGAACCAGAGTGACCGACATAGCCCAACGGATTAGTAAGCTGAAGTGGCAATGGGCCAGCCATATAGCTCATAAAACCGACAAACAATAGGGAAAAAGTTAATCGAGTGGCGGCCTTGTACCGGCGAACGAAGTGTAGGCCGGACCACCACTAGATTGAGTCACAACCTGGTAAGACATACAGGAAGTCGATGGATGCAGGTGGCTCAGGACCCTGCTTTGTGGTATTCCTTGTGGGAGGCCTATGTTCAGACTATGGACTTGTGAAATGCTGTAATGATGATGATGAGGGGACCTGTTGCAAATAATTCTAATTTTAAGAATTGAATAATCAGTTTGTTTTGAGTTCGATTATTTCTTTTGAAAGTGTTTACATGATCGTATAGATTTGGGTGTTTTTTAAAGAACTTACAACATTCGGTAATATAAAGAGATGTAAGTGTGAGTATACCGAGGTTTCTAAAATGTAGTTTACATGAGTCCGTTTTATCTATATTTGTCATGATTCTGATACATTTTTTTTTTGGAATTTGAAAATATTATATATGTATGTCAGTACAGCTGCCACAGATGACTGTCCTTATAGACTGAATGTATACATAATAAAAGATCTGAAAGAGCTATTTCTTTTTTAAAGTATGAGTGCAAATATAATTTACATTCTAATTTTTGAATGTGGGGTTTTCAATCTAGATTTTTGTCTATTTCAGTACCGCGTAGTATTGTACAGTTGACCGTATCAATCGTAAAGTTTTTGTAGTTATAGTTTATTTATAGAGGTCGTTTCTGATAAGTTTTAAACTGGATTAATTTAGTTTTGTTAATGTTTAGTTCTAAATTGTGTAATTGTAACCAATCGTGTATTTGATTGAGTGATGTATTTAATTTTTCAATCAATTCAGGAGTTTATGTAGATAAAAGCAAGATAGACACATCGTCCGCAAAGATAATACATTCTTCTCTTATTTGTTGTGGTAGGTTGTTTATATATAGAATACAACCTAAGACACTACCTTGAGGAATCTATCCTATAATTGGGATTTTGTCTGTTCAAAGTTTCGGATTTTTCCTGTTTTGAAGTTTATATTATGGATTTCAACAATTTGTGATCAATTTTCCAAATACAATTTGAACCATTTATGAGCAATCTCGCCTCTATACCCTAAATTTTATCTAAAAGTATTTTATAATTTACTCGGCCATATGCCTTACATGAGTATGTCTAGTAGTAGGCCTACAGCATATTTTTTACTAATAATTATAATATGTCAAGCTCCTTTTGTATATATTTGTATACAGCCAATTTTCATCTGCAAATGCTTGCAATACTTAAAGCAAACAACAAAAAAAAAACAACAAAATAAAATTAAAATTGGTACCAATAAAGTGTTTAGATAATTTAAAACTTGAAAGCAATTCCCTCTGTTAAACTCTCTGTGGTTTAAACAAAATAGATGTTACATTAAATACTTGTTAAAACTAGTGTGAAATACACAATACTAGCATTCAGGATAATGTATATAAAACTCATTTAAATAGTGACGTAATTATTTCGCGATTAATTGCATTAAATTATTGCCATTTTGATGCAAGAAACTCGCACATTGTAAATGGGACATTAGGCCACTATGTCAATATATGTCCGCCACTTAGGTATACAAGAGCGTGGCTATTTTATGCACGCCGCACGCTCCGCCCCGTCGAACGCTCGTCACTGAGGTCTTATGATACGACTTAGGGACCTTCAAGAAAAGAGCCTACTCCTTTTTAAAAGGCCGGCAACGCATCTGCAATTCCCCTGGTGTTGCGGTTGTTCATGGGCGGCGGTAGTCACTTACCATCAGGTGAGCCACATGCTCGTTTGCCCCCTCTCCTATAAAAAAAAAAAAAAATGCTACTCTAGCCTTCTGTGTGGCGTGCGGCGTACTGAAGCCTGAGGCATGGAACCCGCTTTGCTGTACACTCTAATTGAGTTAATTGTAGTGATTATAATACGCTCTTAGCACATAGAAGCGGGAATTACAGTTTAAAACACTAACATTTTCAGAGCGTGTATACAGTTTCAAAACTAACAATTTTGAAACTTATGTAAATTTTACCGATTCAATGTTGAGTAAAATTTTCACAAATTTAATTTTAAACTGAAACTTTCACTACGCAATAGATCATCATCGCAAACTTTATTACTATAATAATTAAGCTTAAGCAGTTGTGTTCCATTACAGCCTATCGAAAGTTCACTGGTGAACATAGACCTCTCTCATCGATGGCCTCGTAAGAAGGACATTTGCCATAGTTGCCACTCTTGGCAAGCGCAGTTTTTTTTGTTCAGCTCTTATCAGAAAGTTGGTGCTGCCTATCTCCTGGTTCAGTTTCCTTCTGTCGCCTCTTACGACACATACGGGATGCTTTGAATAGTAGATATTCTTACACCACCACTTTTTTTATAGGAGAGGGGGCAAACGAGCATGCGGCTCACCTGATGATAAGTGACTACCGCCGCCCATGAACAACTGCAACACCAGGGAAATCAGGGGAATTGCAGATGCGTTGCCGGCCATTTAAAAAGGAGTAGCAAGTAGTAGTAACCACTACAGGGTTAACCATTTAAGTAGATTTCCTTAAATTATAAGGGGGCCTTTCTACTTATCGCTTACCGTTACTAGGCTGCCACTCGAGAATATTTCTTCACCATCGGTACAGTACAATAAGTTTTTATTGTTTTTTTTTTGTTAAGGATTTACCCCTTCCTCTCACCACACTACCAAGCGGTTAGATATATAGATTAGATAAATTCTAAGATTAATTTGAAACTATTTTGTTAGTTATTTTATCATGACTTAACGTAAAAAAATTGTTACTGACATATTATACGAGTTACCGTTACCGTTGCAGCCAATTAAGACCCCTTCTGTATTCCTACTCTTCAGTTCCAGTTGTCAATATGGGTGGCCCCTATTGATTGCTCGAAAGCGATTTTTTCTCATAGTTACTACGCTTGGCAGACGTGTTGGCAATCTCAATTATTATTATTTTGAGTTGCTATCAGGAAGATGCTGCTGCCCCTTTCCTGCTTCAGTTTATGTCTGTCGCGAATGTAAATAAAAATTATTTAAATTGTAATATGTTTTAGATCTAATTCGGTCATGTTTTCAATTTACTGCAAACACTTGTGATATCCGTTAGAGGTGGTATAAATGTTTTTATTTATACCAGATGTAAAATACAGAAGAACATTGAATATAAATCAAAACAAATTATTACTAAGATATTTTATACACAACTTAAGTGTTACTAAATATTATATTCGTAGTTAGCGAATAAAAATACAGTTAGTTACTGTTAAACGATAATGATGACGGTAAACGTTTCTGATTGAGTTCATTTTTCGAAATTAAATTAGAATTTTTACATTAGCAATTATATGATATCTACCAAAATTTCTATATCATAAGGAGGAAAAAATATTATATGCATATTTAGTAGATACGTAAAAAATGACAGCAATTCAAACTATTGTTTAAATGAAACTAACTTTTACGGATTTATCGCGTATATTGACTTATTTTAAATTGCCGACGTTTCAAGTACTTTACAGCGCCCATGGCCACGGGGGACTAAGGTGTTCGACGTTCCAATATCATAGTTAACCACGGCTACCTTTAGTTTAAAACTATGATGGTGGCATAAAATCATTCGTGTGCTCCTTAGTAAACATTCACTTTTACATCAATCTATAATTTTGTCATTTATTCACATTGTCTCTTTTATTAAGAAGATTACTAAGTCATTATTTGTGAATGTGAAACATCTCCTCCTATACCAGAATGTAGCATCGTTATCAACCGGGTTTCAGAGCCGAGCACTATAAGGTCTTATGGAGCAATGTCGGAGTAATAGTATTAGGGCGTTAGTTGATAAGGTAACATTATATAACAACATGAACGTTTTTGTTAGCTGTTAATAATCATCAAATTCAAAGTTTTAATATTATAAATGTTTGTGAAATATACTGCTCAAAATCCAATCCAATACTGGGCAAAAAACTTAGAGTTCACCTAGTCGGGTTCAAAACCGTATTAGCCAATTGTTCACGTACTTATAGTTTTAATAAATTATATACCTATACCTATATATGTACGTATTTACGTACGGCTATAAGTTTTGTTACACAGTAAAACATAATTAATATTTTTAAAGAAACTGTGTAGTAATAATAATAAGCCTTATACGCAGATGTATCGCGGTATAACTGATTCATTAAAAAATAAACGAGCGAACCTTACATTAGTCGCATATGATGTCTAACATGTGACATAACACCTTGGTTATAAACAACATTAACATAATATCCTGGAAAAAGCTATTTGTTTTCTTTTAATCAAAATTAGAAATATCAATCGAGCAGCGACAGAAATTTACCTCAAAACTTAAAAATGCTGAGTACTGAAATATTTATTCGAATATTTATTTTCAGAAACTTATTATCTTATAAATGGATATAACAGCATACTTCACTACCACCGCGCGCGTTCATTGGTCAAATAAATTAGTGCGCACTTTCTCAGCTTCCTGTTACACACTTCCGTCCCTTTTCACGAAATCATTCCCACAAATTGCAGGAAAGCGAGAGGAAAGATGTTACACATCAAAAACTTTACCATAGTAACCGCATCTCTGGTTTTAATGGCCTTAAATCTCTCTGGTCAAGATTGTATTAATTTATGCATTGTTTCCACAAAGAATTAAGCCACTGCTAGCTCTTAAGATTACTTGAAAACTTAACGTTGTAGTAAAGTTTTGAGCAGGCCATGTTCTTTAGCACTGACTATGATTTGTAGCTATACGGGTCCAGATCTGAAATAGGCGAGGGCCTGTTTAGACCAGCCAAGCGTGGCAACTAGAGCAAATATCAACCTCATCATGAGGCAATCTATGGAGGAGTTCTATGTTCAGCTAACATTAACTGAGCACGATCCAAGCTAGTCTCTTGATACGCATGGGTCAAATATTTATTCCTTTACCACAATGAAGCTTAATGTTTCCTCGTTAGCTGTTACTACTTTATAATTAATGTAGGATGACGGCCCCGTTAACTTTTCCAACAAGTTGCGAGATTTGAGAGAGCTTTGAGCAAGTCGTAAAAAATCATTTGTAAAGATCATATTTCTGTGCCTTCTTCACTTCACTCAGTTAAGCTACGGAAATTGATTTAGGGAATATCGATGGCTTGTTCTAGCACGCTTAGGTCTTGTTTATTATTTAGTGTCGAGTTTCTAGCGAAAATCTTCATTTGACACGATAATATTGTTTTTTGTTTTCGCAAAAGGTTTCGTCGAATTTCAAAATTCTTCTCATTTTTAAAGTCGGTTAAAATTAAATTGTTTAGGTATGGGCGTTTTGTTTTTTAAACCGCTTTTAACATTGCATATGACATATGAATATAGACTATTTTTGGCTTTGTATCCATGATTTCTTCTCCCACGGTGAAGAAAGAGGAACCTAGACGGATGGCTCGAGGTTGGCCTGAGGTGGCCGCCCTGAGTGCGCTTGTTGATCCTACTCTTGATGACTCATTGGTGGAGTTGTGGAAAGAGAAGTGTTGGTTTGGCGAGGTGCTACTCGTTCTATCTCCTACAACTTCGACTTGTCCGGACGGTTGATGGAACCGTGGGGGGAGATGAGTATCGGTATTATGATAAACCGCTACCCCTAACCGTGGCCGAAATGTGGTCGGCGGCGGAGCCAGACTAGAAGTTATCGCCGTGGATGAAACCAGCCACAAACACAACTGTCATTGATTTGCTGGAGTCAGCGGGAGCGGGAGTTCAGAGTTTGATTCTCAACCGATGTAACATATTTATTTCACACTGTAACACACTGAAATTATTTGTTTCAGGTCTAGTTGTATTGTAAAATACGAGTGGCACATAAATAATTTTTCGCTGAAACCGTCTTAACAATAAGAAGCAGGTTATCGACTTTCGAATCGCTTCCGGTCTTATTCGACATGAGAGTTTCCACCAAGCGCCTTGGTGATTTTCACGAAATTCGAAATGCTAATCTTTCTCTTTGAAACTTTTCAAAGCGCAGAATACTTTTCTATGAACTTATAGTAGGTATAGCTAGCAAAATGTTTTAAAAATTTGAGTTAATTTCTTTTAATCCTTAAGGTATTTTTTAAAATCTTTAATTGGATAAATTTAAATTGTTTTTAACAAAGTACTTCGTCTAGTGGAACAAATTCTCAGTAGCAGCCCGGAGTCAGGAAGTTAGCGGAGTTCATCACCGTGCCTCAAAAAGTACGTAAAGCCGTAGATCCTGCGCCTGAATTCTCTCCGGTCGAGTCGGATTATATTTCTATCGGTCGGATTTCATTACAGCTCTATCGATCTATGTGTGTGAAGGAACAGAAAGTGCACCTTGCGAATATACTGGGGCACTGTCCTGTACCGATGGCTAATCTCCATTGGGACTGACCGTCGTGTCCGAAATTCGGTCTGAAAATTAATCGAAGAAAGAATTGATAATTTTTATAGCATTTTTTTATATTTTGAGAAACCGATATGGTTATACCTATATTAAATACTCAAAATAATGACTGTCTCGTTGGTCCACTTCAGTTCGTCCTGGATTCGAAACGCAGGTCAGGCCAAAATCATTTATTGAACTTCTGCTGTCTAAAATTCTCAGTAGCCTCAGTGTTCTCAGTAGTAATTTGGTCGTGTTTCGGATGTTGTCGAATTTCCGTTCCATTTGACTATCAGAGCGAGGAAATAGAGAGTGCATCTGTGTTTACGCACACAGCCGTGTACTATAAACCTGTCCTGTTGTGACTAATTATCGTTGACGTTGGCTGCCGTGAGCGAAATCCTGTCATGGGGACATTGTACCTCTATAAATATAAAAGTCAATTGCTGTCCGCATTAAAACTCGAAATGGCTCGGCCAATTCTGATGAAAATATTTGTTTGTGCTTGACTGGGTCACTGGATAGCTTAGATTCACAATTAAATCCGTTAGGTGACTGTCGAGATCCAGAAATCACCCGTGCAAAGCTGGGGCGCATCGCTTGTATTAAATATATTGTATTAAATATATTATATTTAAGTGCGGAAATAAGTATGTACCAACGTTTCACATCCATTAAAACAATGAAATTCCACCGAAAGACATAACTCGCAAGTATGAATGTTGTTTTTATAAATTAAGAATAATTAACTAACAGCCTCCAACGTCTTACCGTTGGGCTCTCATTCCAATTTCTCTCACTCTCATTCCTGACACTAATGATGGTTAAAGAAAATCTGCCGCTTAATTTTAGAGTGACGATTTAGTACTTTTTGACGCTTTTGAACCTCTGTAATTCTACTAAAATGCAATTGTTGCGCAAAAACAAAATCCTTTTATAAAGATTGAACCTACGTACAAGTGCTGTGTTAGAACAGAAATGCCAGTCATAATAAGTGTCTCGATTAAAAAAAAAACATAAATAATAAAGTAATGCCCAAATACTCAAATGCTACTCAATTGTATGATGCCGAGTCTCGCGCTGTCTCTATCACTTCAAGTCAAAGTGACTGTGACACCACGAGACTTAACGACATCTTAAAATTGAGTAGCATTTGATTATTTTGCCATAAATAGCTATTTAAACACGTTGCTTGCAAATACCAAATAAATAGTATAAAAGTTTCAAATGAAATGGCTTATTAATTTTAGGTCATGTTGAGAACCTATTTTGTAAATTCGTTATTATTTTTACATTATTTTTATTTTGTTTTTTCGTTTGAAGTCCTAAACCATATTTAAATGTAACTTAACAGGAATTTAAGTGTTGCTCTTAGCGTTTTTAGTAGGGATGTTACTGAAAAATAATAATAATAGTTTTGTGAATATAAAAATTATTCCTTTCCAGTATATTATTATATAGCTCAGGGACTAAGCGCTCGTCGTAAATATGATAGTACGTGAGCAATTCGGGTTTTAAATAGTTAATTGCAACAGCGATGATGGGAAACATGGTGAGAAAACACTGGTCTAGTCTAACGAATAATATATGTTGACGTCATATAAACTTCGTCTATGGAAAAATCTAAAATATGAGAGAAGGACTGTCTGTACATTTTATGTCAATGAACACTGATTTCTGAGAAACGCAATTTAATATATTGTAATATTTTAAGTGAAAAGACACATACTACTTGCTTTTCTTGATCTACCGTAGATTATAAGGTGACTACTAGTAGGTACTTACACCATCATCTACAACATAGTCTTGCATGTGCGTATTGCGGTATCCATTACACAGGCATTACATGCCACACCGGAATATCATACGCATTATTTTATAGAATAAGGGTGATTAACGAGCACACAGTCCATCTGACAGTAAGTGCCCATAGACATCTACGGGTACATTTATACTCAATTAAGAATCAAAGTGCAGATGCGGTGTTACCCGAGGACTAAGATGGAATGCCTCGTTTCCAGTAAAAAAGGTCTCCGGTTCTCTACACTCACCCTACAGAACACAGCAGCAATAAGTTGCTATTCTACGCTGGTATATTGAAAGGGCGTGGTCCTCTCAAGCTCTGGTCGTGCGGACCCATTCATGCCATAATATAACTGCAACGTGGCTCTACTACTTACAAAAATCATCAGCATTACATGCACTTGCGCACACAGTTTCCATTATCTACTTACATTAAGCGCGTACACTGACCTGAGTTGCATTATTAAATTACGTTTCGATCAGGAAGTCAGCGCTATCAAAATGCAGATTAGCCAAAATGACGCAAGCGGATCAAAAAATAATCGAAGCTTAAATCATGCTATTCAAGTTTCCGAACGATTCTACGTTATATGAATGAATATACAATAGAAACTTCGGTCAGTATATTAGCTGAACAACTTGTCTGACTATATACATTATTATAGAACTTAATTTCCACTAAAACCTTCACTAATTGGAAGGGTTTCAAGGAGTCCCTAGCTAAAGCGCTGGACTCACAGGACTCCCCCATCTCCCTATCGTCAGACTTAGACTTAGACAGTCCCGAAAAAATCGACACCGCGGTCGATCCACTCTCAACCCTTATTAAATCCTCCCTTAAGGACAACGAAAGGGTCGTCCCGATTGCTAATAATAGTGGGCTTCCCCTACATATTAGAACCTATTAAAAGCCAAAAAAGCTGCTTTCTGGAGAGCAGCAAAATATCCCACCCCCGAATATAGGCGTACGGCCAATCGTCTTCAACGAGAACTCCGTTTCCACCTCTCCGAACTTCGAGACATCCAAAGGAGTGAGCTCATGGAGAATATATCTCCCTCACATACAGCGTACTATCAGATGGCTAGAGCCCTCCGTATAGACGCTATCACTCACACTCCCCCTCTTTCCCGCCCCGACGGTACGGTTGCCTTCGAGGACGATAAAAAGGCTGAGTGCTTTGCAGACAGCATTGCCGCACAATGCTCTCCTAGCTCTCAATCTGTCAACCCCTCACATATTCAGGCAGTGGAGGATGAGGTCCGCCGCCGGAACTCACCACCTACAGCCTCTGACCCTATCACTGTGTCCAATGATGAGATCTCATCCCTCATCAAAGGACTTAAGCCCAAAAAGTGGAAAGAGGCAACTGTCATTGGTATTCCCAAGCCAGGCAAGCCTATTAACCTCCCCTCCAGTCATCGTCCCATTAGCCTCCTCGAGGCCATGGGTAAACTCCTCGAAAGAGTCATCCTCACTCGCATGAGTCACCATCTGTTTCTCACAGACGGTGACCCTCTTGTCATCCCCCACCAATTTGGTTTCTGAGCGAAACACTCCTGCCCCCAACAAGTTCACCGCATTGTGGAATATATCCTCGGCGGTTTTTATCCACGTTTTCAAATGACCATCGCGGTCTTTTTCGACATTGCCAAAGTCTTCGATCGAGTCTGGCATGAAGGCCTTATATTTAAACTATATAGAGTAGGTCTCTCTGATCGTCTAGTACGTCTCGTGACCTCTTATTTACAACATGGTACCTTTCGTTTTAGACACGAAGGCACGCTCTCTTCTCAGCGCCCCATCAAAGCTGGTGTTCCTCAGGGATCAGTACTTGCTCCCCTCCTCTACATCTTGTACACCAACGACATTCCAATCCCGTCGAAAGGTGTCCAGCTCTCCCTCTTCGCAGATGACACTGCTCTATAATGTAAAGGTACCACACTACCTTTCACACGGAACAAGATCCAAAAGTCAGTCGATGACCTAGGAGCTTGGTTCCAAAAATGGCGCATCGATGTGAACCCGGAGAAAAGCTCCGCAGTTTACTTCGATTATAAACGATGCCGTATCAAAAATACTCCACCAGTACGTATGTTAGGGACCCCTGTCCCCTGGCGTACGTCTGCTAAATATTTAGGTGTCACCCTTGACACGAGGCTCACTTTCGAGCCTCACGTCAAAAAAGTAACCCGTCTAGCATGTTTTTATCTAGGTAGCCTTAACAGTATGTTGGGCCGACATAGTAAAATGTCACTCCGAAATAAGCGAACCCATTATAAGGTCTGTATACGACCGGTAATGTCTTACGCGGCCCCTATATTTGCGCATGCTAATCCCAAAATTATTAATGAACTTCAAATAGTTCAAAACTTATTCTATCGTCGAGCTACGAACACACCTTGGTACGTCCGTAATGCCGACCTCCATCGGGATCCGGCATAAGAAGCTTAAACAGCTGGTTGCCAGTCTCCAAAGCGGTTTTTAGCGGGTATTACTTAGGTCCCCCGTAGGCAGTGAGTCCCGCATAACCACGACAGACCGTCTGTGCCGGTATGCATAAATGCATTTTCCGCCTCCCTACGTATAGGGTAGCCCTTTTTCCAATTGCTTCTGGGCGCAAAAAAAAAGACGAATGAGTCCGTTTAGCCGGGGAAGGAACCACGCTCTCACAGAATACCAGCGTAAAATAGCAGCTTTTAACACTGCTTTGTTTCGTATGGTGAGTGTAGAGAACCGGAGACCCTTTTTACTGGAAAGATGCATTACATGTTAGTGCTCACGGGTGACAACGCATCTACATTTTGATTCTTTATTTAGGTTATATGTGGATGTCTATGGGTCACAGCAGCCACTTTCCATCAGGTGGTGTGTGTGCTCGTTTGTCACCCTATCCTATAAAAAATGCGTGAGTAGCGTGGAACACACGGTTGAAACGAAGGTCCTTGCGTATTATATTAATAATGATAAACGTAGGTATTATATTATAGATTGCGGAAGTGGTGCCCAGGCCAAGCGGCACTTAAGAGTTTTCATGGACTTTAAAGTATCAATATTTAATAATAAATATATCAAACATTCTATACCTTTTTAATAATAAGGCAATAACCTTAAAACATTTTGAAATAAATGCTTATTTCTAGTTCTCTAAGTTATAGTGGTAGAGTAGCATATTCTCATTTATTTATTTACATAAACAGTATCAAATTATATCAAAAAGCTTCAATAAAATAATGTAAGTAAGCGATGGAATATTATATTATTGATTCACAAATACAAATAAATGAATTACTACCGTCTATTATAATGAAGCGTCATTTTAAATAAAATAATATTTCTTTCATGGCAAGAAAAGAAAAAGTGCGAGGTAGATGAATATTATTCTATCTTACTTCCTTATTTCGCCGCCAAGGCCGTCTACAATATGACACAAGGAGTAGCGACGAAAAAAATCTTACTCTTTTTGTCGCCTAGCTCCCATCCGCCAAACCCGTAACGTCCGATAAGGAACTTCGTTCCAAAAAGTAGCCAAGCTTGACAGGCGGGTTGGCAAACGCAGGTTTTTATTTCATAGGTGTTATTAGAAAGACGTTGCTGTGCATCTTCTGGTTTGTTTCTCTCTTTCGCCTCTTACATTACTCTCGACACGATATGGCGTTGCTTATATTCTTTCATAGAAACTATATGATATAATAATACGAATAGTTAAACCATAATTATCTCGCAAGTAAATAGCAATATATTCCCAAAATTTTCAATCGTTACATTTGTGATTTTTAATTAATTAAGTATTTAATTTGTTTGTAACCTCAGTAATAATACAAGGATTGTTGGTATTTCAATAATGTAAACATGAAATGTCTGAACCGGTCTTCAATATTTAAATTTTGTATCACAGTTTTTACGTAGTAAAATTTATCCATGCTGTAGTTATATTACTGGTATAGTTGTAGCACTAGTGGGTCGGCTCAACTCGGGAAGTACCATGCTCTCACAAAATACCAGCGTAAAACAGCAGCTTAACGCTACTATGTTTCGTATGGTGAGTGTAGAGAACCGGAGACCCTTTTTACTGGAAACAAGGCATTCTATCTTAGTCCTCCATTCTGATTCGTAATCGAGTATAGATGTAGATGTCTATGAGCCACAGACACAATTTACAATTAGGTGGACTGTGTGCTCGTTTGGCACCCTTATCTTATAAAAATCACGAAATTTACTTACTATCTTTAATAAAACTAGAAAGCCCGAACCCCTTACGTAAAAATAAATATATATTATATAATAGTTTCACCATGTCCGTCCGTCCGTCCGCGGTTTTCCTCAGAGACCCTAGGCTCTACAAAGCTGTAATTTGGCATAGTAATAGATTACAGCTTTGTAGCACCTAAGGCAAAGTTGTGATATAAAATCTTGAACATTTTTATTTTGGTTACCTCCCATACAGGTGATTTTCTTTGAATAGATCTAACAAAAATATTGGGGGTATGGAACAACATTTGCTACCGCCCTTCTAACTAAGCCACCGTTTTTGAAAATGTTAGTCAACCATATTAGTGGATTAATAAAAATTTCGTTACAATTCCCTCCAAAATGACCTAGCTAAAAACTAGCTGCATTATAACTTTGTTGTGTTATTGTAAACCATAAGAAAACGAATTATTCATTACTACAGCAATAGTTTTACAATTCCTTTGTGGAGTAGGCAGAAAGGATCGATCGTCACGAGCACGATCCTGAGACACCACATTCACTTATTTTTAAGCTAGTAGTTATTGTAGGCCTACAGTTTTAGTGGTGGTACTTTTGGATTACGCGGGCAATCCTCAAGATGGTTTAGGTTAATGGTGGGTGATGGGAAGGTTCATTACGGCCATGTATTTATTTATTTATTTTATTATTTATATAATTTGCATGCCAAAAGAAAAATACATTATACATCAAGTGACGCCACGTGATGGCATAGAAATTTATAAGAGGGTAGTTTTTATTTAAAATACTAAATATTAAATATCAACTAACGTATTTCTTAACACACTAGTCTTTTTCTATAATTATTGCACATACATTTCCTATTTATTCGCATCTTGAAATAATTCACTTAAATTATAATAACTTTTATGGGTAAAAATGGTTTTAATTTTTTTACAAAACACTTATTTTACTTATTTAGTGTTACTTATTATATATTTTAATTACCATCGTATAGGGACCTGTTTTTTTATCATTGCATGCGGCAGGACTTACCCAACTTCAATACAGCTCGTATTGAAGAAGCGATAATACACCGAAGCGGAACCAGGACTCCAAAGTCTTTGCTAGAGATCAGTCTACCAGAAAGAACACACTGTCGAAGCTAAAAACCGAGTGTGGCAACATTGTTTCCGGGACACCTGAGATTTTGAGTAATATTGAGAGGTTCTATTGGCAGATATACACTTCATCCAAGAGAAAGTCTTATCCGACACTATTCAGATGATATTCCGGACGTCAGTCTGAGCGAAATTAGAATGGCACTCCAGCATCTTAAAAACGACAAGGCCCCAGGCGAGGATGGAATTACAGCGGAGCTTCTGAAAGCGGGTGGAAAACCGATACTTGAAGTCCTTCAGAAGCACTTTAATTCTTTCCTCCGTGGTGGCACTACACCACGATAGGATTGGAGCATAAGTACAGTGGTATTATTCTTCAAGAAAGTCAACAATGCTCTCTTGAAAAACTGCATACCGATTTCCCTTCTGAGCCGCGTCTACGTGTTATTTTCGAGAGTCATTACGAATCGTCTCGCATGCAAACTCGACGACTTCCAACTTCCCGAACAAGCCGTTTTCCAAAAAGGCTTTAGCACCATAGACCACATACATATCCTTCGGAAAATTGTACAGAAGTGCTATGAGTACAATTTCTGACGTATGTGGACTATGAGAAAGCCTTTGATTCCGTCGAAATTTGGGCGGTACTGTACTGTCAGTTTATCGAAGTTCTGAAGTGTTTGTACAGTAGCGCTACGATGGCTGTCTGAGTACAGAACTAGATTACGAAAGCTATCCAATTGCAGAGAGGTGTAAGACAGGGATACGTTATATCCCCGAAACTCTTCACCGCTGCATTGGAAGACGTTTTCAAGCTACTTGACTGGAAAGATACGGTATTAACATCAATGGCGAGTACATCGCCATTGATTTGCCGACGATAATGTCCATATGGCAGCACCACTGGAGGATCTAAGCACTATGCTCAATGACCTCAATAGTGATTCCAAGGGATAGGTCTTAAGATGAACATGTACAAAACCAAGATCATGTATAACGTCCATGTCACACCTATGCCGGTAGTTGTTGGGACCACTAAGCTGACGAATTCAACTCGGCTGGGCACCAATCGGGAAATTACAGCACATATTCTCGTCAAAAACCAGACTTTACAACCAGTGCGTGCTGCCAGTGATGACCTATGGAACTGAGACGTGGTCCTTCACTGCTGACCGTATATGGAAGCTCAAGGTCACTCAGCGAGCTATGGAGAGGACCAGAGTGACCGACATAGCCCAACGGATTAGTAAGCTGAAGTGGCAATGGGCCGGCCATATAGCTCAAAAAACCGACAAACAATAGGGAAAAAGTTTATCGAGTGGCGGCCTTGTACCGGCGAACGAAGTGTAGGCTGAACCACCACTAGATTGAGTAACAACCTGGTAAGACATACAGGAAGTCGATGGATGCAGGTGGCTCAGGACCGTGCTTTGTGGTATTCCTTGCGGGAGGCCTATGTTCAGACTATGGACTTGTGAAATGCTGTAATGATGATGATGAGGGGACTTGTTGCAAATAATTCTAATTTTAAGAATTGAATATTCAATTTGTTTTGAGTTCGATTATTTCTTTTGAAAGTGTTTTCATGATCGTATAGATTTGGGTATTTTTTAACGAACTTACAACATTCGGTAATATAAAGAGATGTAAGTGTGAATATACCGAGGTTTCTAAAATGTAGTTTACATGAGTCCGTTTCATCTATATTTGTCATGATTCTGATACATTTTTTTTTGCAATTTGAAAATATTATCTATGTATGTCAGTACAGTTGCCACAGATGACTGTCCTTATAGACTGAGTTTATACATAATAAAAGATCCGAAAGAGCTATTTCTTTTTTAACGTATGACTGCAAATATAATTTACATTCTAATTTTTGAATGTAGGGTTTTCATTCTAGATTTTTGTCTATTTCAGTACCGCGTAGTATTGTACAGTCGACCGTATCAATCGTAAAGTTTTTGTAGTTATAGTTTAGTTGTAGAGGTCGTTTGTAATAAGTTTTAAACTGGATTAATTTAGTTTTGTTAATGTTCAGTTCTAAATTGTGTAATTCTAACCAATCGTGTATTTGATTGAGTGATGTATTTAATTTTTCATTCAATTCAGGAGTTTATGTAGATAAAAGCAAGATAGACACATCGTCCGCAAAGATAATACATTCTTCTCTTATTTGTTGTGGTAGGTTGTTTATATTTAGAATACAACCTAAGACACTACCTTGAGAAATCTATCCTATAATTAGGATTTTGTCTGATCTGACTTTTTGGATTTTTCCTGTTTTGAAGTTTGTATTATGGATTTCAACAATTTGTGATCAATTTTCCAAACACAGTTTGAACCATTTATGAGCAATCCCGCTCTATCCCCTAAATTTTATCTAAAAGTATTTTATAATTTACTCGGCCATATGCCTTACATGAGTATGTCTAGTAGTAGATCGGTTTCGATCGGGTGTATGTCCTAGGGTTGCACTATCGAGAACTAATAGATGCATAGGCGACTATAACCATTTTTGTATGGGGTTTGCATGTGAATGATTTTATGTTGATTGTATTATTTTCAAAATAGAAAAGTTTTTTAAATCTTTTTTGAATACAACTCTCTTTAAGTCTGCTTGGAAATTAGTCCTTCAGCTCCCATCCTACCATTTAATATGCTTATAGTCCCTGTCAAGAAGGTCCCTTCTAAATTCACGTATAGTGACAGGCAAATACGGAACCCTACCTCTACATGGTGCGTGGCCCGACACGCACTTGTCCAATTTTTTACATTTAGTTTTACATGCATTGTCTAAATAATGTGTGATATTCTTACTCTCGAGTTTCAAGAAAGTGCAAGTTTAAAATATCACTAGTGTAAATATCACAACATATCGAAACCTACTTAACTAGAACAAAGTTCAATATTAAATGAGAAATTTTCATCTGCAAATGCTTGCAATACTTAAAGCAAACAACAAAAAACAACAAAGAAAAGTGTTTAGATAATTTAAAACTTTTAAGCAATTCCCTCTGTTAAACTCTCTGTGGTGTAAACAAAATAGATGTTACATTAAATACTTGTAAAAACTAATGTGCAATACACAATACTAGCATTCAGGATAATGTATATAAAACTCATTTAAATAGTGACGTCAAATTATTGCGCGATTAAATGCATTAAATAATTGCCATTTTGATGCAAGAAACTCGCACATTGTAAATGGGACATTAGGCCACTATGTCAATATATGTCCACCACTTAGGTATACAAGAGCGTGGCTATTTTATGCACGCCGCACGCTCCGCCCCGTCGAACGCTCGTCACTGAGTTACTATTCCATTGAGTTCCTATGTTACTCTAGACTTCTGTGTGGCGTGCGGCGTACTGTTGCCTGAAGCATCGAACCCGCTTTGCTGTACACTCTAATTGAACTAATTGTAGTGATTATAATACGCTCTTAGCACATAGAAGCAGGAATTACAGTTGGAAACACTAACATTTTCAGAGCGGGTATACAGTTTCAAAACTAACAATTTTGAAACTTATGTAAATTTTACCGATTCAATGTAGAGTAAAATTTTCACAAATTTAATTTTAAACTGAAACTTTCGCTACGCAATAGATCATCATCGCAAACTATATTACTATAATAATTAAGCTTAAGCAGTTGTGTTCCATTACAGCCTATCGAAAGTTCACTGGTGAACATAGAACTCCCTCATCGATGGCCTCGTAAGAAGGACATTTGCCATAGTTGCCACTCTTGGCAAGAGTAGTTTTTTTTGTTCAGCTCTTATCAGAAAGTTGCTGCTGCCCATCTCCTGGTTCAGTATCCTTCTGTCGCCTCTTACGACACATACGGGATGCTTTGAGTAGTAGATATTCTTACACCACCACTTTTTCTTTTATAGGAGAGGGGGCAATCGAGCCTGCGGCTCACCTGATGATAAGTGTCTACCGCCGCCCATGAACAACTGCAACACCAAGGAAACCAGGGGAATTGCAGATGCGTTGCCGGCCATTTAAAAAGGAGTAGTAAGTATTAGTAACCACTACAGGGTTAACCATTTAAGTAGATTTCCTTAAATTATAAGGGGGCCTTTCTACTTATCGCTTACCGGTACTAGGTTTTTATTGTTACGGATTTACCCCTTCCTCTCACCACACTACCAAGCGGTTAGATATCAGAAAATGACATTTCGGCATATAGTTTAGTTTTATTTAGTTTTATAGAATTTTCTATCTATTTAACTAACATTACTGTGTCATGTTTTGGATCGGAGGTCGATTTTTCCTTTAGTAAAAAAATGTAAGTCTTATTAATTAAATGAAGTAAATTAGAAATTTATAATATTTTGTGAATTTTTACTAATTATACGGATTTATGTTATTTTATTCTTGAATTTTCTAAGAAATTCGTAAAACACAAAAAAGTTACGTGCAACATTATACTCGTTTCCGAATGATACCCAAATTATTTAAACGATTCAATTGTAACAAAGGTAACAAAAAGCAGCAGTAAAACGTAACATGAGCATGAAAGAATAATTAACTGAGCTTTATTCGGAACTGAATTCACAATTCGAACCTGACTCTCAAAAGATTAAACAGGCCTGAAATGGCAATAATTATTGCCTCTTGTTTTTTTGTTAATGCCCTTTATCTCGGGGAAACAATTTTAGTATGTACTAAACTGTATCCGTATTCCGTAAGTTTTATATCACTTTGTAAATTCTAAGATTATTTTAAAACAATTTTGTTAGTTATTTTATCATGACTTAACGTTAAAAAATTGTTACCGACATATTATACGAATTACCGTTACCGTTGCAGCCTATTAAGTCCACTTCTGTATTCCTACTCTTCAGTTCCACTTGTCAATATGGGTGGCCCGTATTGATTGCTCGAAAGCGGTTTTTTCTCATAGTTACTACGCTTGGCAGACGTGTTGGCAATCTCAATTATAATTATTTTGAGTTTCTATCAGGAAGATGCTGCTGCCCATTTCTTGCTTCAGTTTATGTCTGTCGCGTATGTAAATAAAAATTATTTAAATTGTAATATGTTTTAGATGTAATTCGATCATGTTTTCAATTTACTGCAAACACTTGTGATATCCGTTGGAGGTAGTATAAATGTTTTTATTTATACCAGATGTAAAATACAGAAGAACATTGAATATAAATCAAAACAAAGAATTACTAAGATATTTTATACACAACTTAAGAGTTAATAAATAATATATTCGTAGTTAGCGAATAAAAATACTGTTTGTTACTGTTACACGATAATGATGATGGTAAAGGTTTCTGATTGAGTTCATTTTTCGAAATTAAATTAGAATTTTTACATTAGCAATTATATGATATCTACCAAAGTTCTATATCATAAGGAGGAAAAAAATTTATATGCATATTTAGTAGATACGTAAAAAATTTCAGCAAATCAAACTATTGTTTAAATGAAACTAATTTTACGGATTTATCGCGTATATTGACTTAAATTGCCGACGTTTCAAGTACTTTACAGTGAACTAAGGTGTTCAACGTTCCAATATCATAGTTAACCACGGCTACCTTTAGTTTAAAACTATGATGGTGGCATAAAATCATCCGTGTGCTCCTTAGTAAACATTCACTTTTACATCAATCTATAATTTTGTCATTTATTCAGATTGTCTCTTTTATTAAGAAGATAACTAAGTCATTATTTGTGAATGTGAAACATCTCCTCCTATACCAGGATGTAGCGTCGTTATCAACAGGGTTTCAGAGCCGAGCACTATAAGGTATTATGAAGCATTATCGGAGTAATAGTATTAAGGTGTTAGTTGATAAGGTAATATTTTATAACAACATGAACGTTGCTGTTAGCTGTTAATAATCATCAAATTCATATTGTAAATCCTAACAAAAGTTTTAATATTATAAATGTTTGTGAAATATGCTGCTCAAAATCCAATCCAATACTGGGCAAAAAACTCAGAGTTCACCTAGTCGGGTTCAAAATCGTATTAGCCAATTGTTCACGTACTTATAGTTTTAATAAATTATATACCTATACCTATATATATATATATATACGTACGGATATAAGTTTTGTGACACAGTAAAACATAATTAATATTTTTAAAGAAACTGTGTAGTAATAAAAATAAGCCTTATATGTAGATGTATCGTGGTATAATTGATTCATTAAAAAATAAACGAGCGAACCTTACAGTAGTCGCATATGATGTCTAACATCTGACATAACACCTTGGTTATAAGCAACATTAACATAATATCCTGGAAAAAGCTATTTGCTTTCTTTTAATCCAAATTAGAAATATCAATCGAGTAGCGATAGAAATTTACCTCAAAACTTAAAAATGCTGAGTACTGAAATATTTATTCGAATATTTATTTTCAGAAACTTATTATCTTATAAATGTGTATAACAGCATATTTTACTACTACCGCGCGCGTTCATTGGTCAAATCAATTAGCGCGCGCTTTCTCAGCTTCCTGTTACGAGTACTTCCGTCCCTTTTCACGAAATCATTCCCACAAATTGCAGGAAAGGGAGAGGAAAGATGTTACACATCAAAAACTTTACCATAGTAACCGTCTCTCTGGCTTTAATGGCCTTAAATCTCTCTGGTCAAGATTGTATTAATTTATACATTGTTTTCTCAAAGAATTAAGCCACTGCTAGCTCTTAAGATTACTTGAAAACTTAACGTTGTAGTAAAGTTTTGAGCAGGCCATGTTCTTTAGCACTGACTATGATTTGTAGCCATACGGGTTCAGATCTGAAATAGACGAGGGCCTGCTTAGACTGGCTGGTCTGAGCGTGGCAACTAGAGCAAATATCAACCTCATCATGAGGCAATCTATGGAGGAGTTCTATGTTCAGCTAACATTAACTGAGCACGACCCAAGCTAGTCTCTTGATACGCATGGGTCAAATATTTATTCCTTTACCACACTGAAGCTTAATGTTTCCCCGATAGCTGTTACCACTTTATAATTAATGTAGGATGACGGCCCCGTTAACTTTTCCAACAAGTTGCGAGACTTCTTAAGAGCTTTGAGCAAGTCGTAAAAAATCATTTGTAAAGATCATATTTCTGTGCCTTCTACTTCACTCAGTTAAGCTACGGAAATTGATTTAGGGAATATCGATGGCTTGTTCTAGCATGCTCAGGTCTTGTTTATTATTTAGTGTCGAGTTTCTAGCGAAAATCTTCATTTGACACGATAATATTGTTTTTTGTTTTCGCAAAACGTTTCGTCGAATTTCAAAATTCTCCTCATTTTTAAAGTCGGTTAAAATTAAATTGTTTAGGTATGGGCGTTTTGTTTTTTACAGCGCTTTTAACATTGCATATGTACATATAAATATAGACTATTTTTGGCTTTGTATCCATGATTTGTTCTCCCACGGTGAAGAAAGAGGAACCTAGACGGATGGCTCGAGGTTGGCCTGAGGTGGCCGCCCTGAGTGCGCTTGTTGATCCTACTCTTGATGACTCATTGGTGGAGTTGTGGAAAGAGAAGTGAAGACGGTTGATGGAACCGTGGGGGAAGATGAGTATCGGTATTAAGATGAACTGCTAACCGTGGCCAAAATGTGGTCGGCGGCGGAGCCAGACTAGAAGTTATCGCCGTGGATGAAACCAGTTACAAACACAACTGTCGTTGGTTTGCTGTAGTCAGCGGGAGCGGGAGTTCAGAGTTTGATTCTCAACCGATATAACATATTTATTTTACACTATAACACACTGAAATTATTTGTTTCAGGTCTAGTTGTATTGTAAAATACGAGTGGCAAATAAATAATTTTTCGCTGAAACCGCCTTAACAATAAGAAGCAGGTTATCGACTTTAGAATCGCTTCCGGTCTTATTCGAGATGAGAGTTTCCACCAAGCGCCTTGGTGATTTTCACGAAATTCGAAATGCTAATCTTTCTCTTTGAAACTTTTCAAAGCGCTGAATACTTTTCTATGAACTTATAGTAGGTATAGCTAGCAAAATTTTTTAAAAATTTGAGTTAATTTCTTTTAATCCTTAAGGTATTTTTTAAAATCTTTAATTGGTTAAATTAAATTGTTTTTAACAAAGTACTTCGTCTAGTGGAACAAATTCTCAGTAGCAGCCCGGAGTCAGGAAGTTAGCGGAGTTTCATCACCGTGCCTCGAAAAGTACGTAAAGCCGTAGATCCTACGCCTGAATTATCTCCAGTCGAGTCGGATTACAGCTCTATCGATCTATGGAACAGAAAGTGCACCTTGCGAATATACTAGGGCACTATAACTCTGTCCTGTACCGATGACTAATCTCCATTGGGACTGACCGTCGTGACCGAAATTCGGTCTGAAAATTAATCGAAGAAAGATTTGATATTTTTTATAGCATTTTTTTTATATTTTGAGAAACCGATATGGTTATACCTATATTAAATACTCAAAATAATGACTGTCTCGTTGGTCCACTCCAGTTCGTCCTGGATCCGAAGCGCAGGTCAGGCCAAAATCATTTATTGAGCTTCTGCTGTCTAAAATTCTCAGTAGGCTCAGTGTTCTCAGTAGTAATTTGGTCGTGTTTCGGATGTTGTCGAATTTCCGTTCCATTTGACTATCAGAGCGAGGAAATAGAGAGTGCATCTGTGTTTACGCACACAGCCGTGTACTATAAACCTGTCCTGTTGTGACTAATTACCGTTGACGTTGGCTGCCGTGAGCGAAATCCGGTCTAGGGGACATTGTACCTCTATAAATATAAAAGTCAATTGCTGTCCGCATTAAAACTCGAACTGGCTCGATCAATTCTGATGAAAATTTTTGTTTTTGCTTGAGTAGGTCACTGGATAGCTTAGATTCACAATTAAATCCGTTAGGTGACTGTTGTCGAGATCCAGAAATCACACGTGCAAAGCTGGGGCGCATCGCTAGTATTAAATAAATTGTATTAAATATATTATATTAAAGTGCGGAAATAAGTATGTACCAGCGTTTCACATCCATTAAAACAATGAAATTCCACCGAGAGACATAACTCGCAAGTATGAATGTTGTTTTTATAATCTAAGAATAATAAACTAACAGCCTCCAACGTCTTACCGTTGGGCTCTCATTCCAATTTCTCTCACTCTTATTCCTGACACATGACAATGATGGTTTAAGAAAATCTGCCGCTTAATTTTAGAGCGACGATTTAGTACCTTTTGACGCTTTTGAACCTCTGTAATTCTACTAAAATGCAATTGTTGCGCAAAAACAAAATCCTTTTATAAAGATTGAACCTACGTACAAGTGTTGTGTGAGAACAGAAATGCGAGTTATAATAAGTGTCCCGATTAAAAAAAAATCATAAATAATAAAGTAATGCCCAAATACTCAAATGCTACTCAATTGTAAGATGCCGAGTCTCGCGCTGTCTCTATCACTTCAAGTGAAAGTGACTGTGACACCACGAGACTTAACGACATCTTAAAATTGAGTAGCATTTGATTATTTTCCTATAAATAGCTATTTAAACGCGTTGCTAGCAAATACCCAATAAATAGTATAAAAGTTTCAAATGAAATGGCTTATTAATTTTAGGTCATGTTGAGAACCTATTTTATAAATTCGTTATTATTTTTATTTTATTTTTTATTTTGTTTTTTCGTTTGAAGTGCTAAACCGTATTTAAATGTAACTAAACAGGAACTTAAGTGTTGCTCTTAGCGTTTTTAGTAGGGGTGTGACTGAAAAATAGTAATAATAGTTTTGTGAATATAAAAATTATTCCTTTCCAGTATATTATATATATTATATAGCTCAGGGACTAAGCGCTCGCCGTAAATATGATAGTACGTGAGCAATTCGGGTTTTAAATAGTTAATTGCAACAGCGATGATGGAAAACATGGTGAGAAAACACTGGTCTGGTCTAACGAATAATATATTTTGACGTCATATAAACTTCGTCTATAGCAAAATCTAAAATATGAGAGAAGGACTGTCTGTACATTTTATGTCAATGAACACTGATTTCTGAGAAACGCAATTTAACATTTTGTAATATATTAAGTGAAAAGACACATACTACTTGCTTTTCTTGATCTACCGTAGATTATAAGGTGACTACTAGTAGGTACTTACACCGTCATCTACAACATAGTCTTGCATGTGCGTATTGCGGTATCCATTATACAGGCATTACATGTCACACCGGAATATCATATGTATTTTTTATAGAATAAGGGTGATTAACGAGCACACAGTCCACCTGATGGTAAGTGCTTATAGACACCTACGAGTACATTTATCCTCAATTAAGAATCAAAGTGCAGATGCGTTGTTACCCGAGGACTAAGATGGAATGCCTCGTTTCAAGTAAAAAAGGTCTCCGGTTCTCTACACTCACCCTACGGAACACAGCAGCAATAAGTTGCTATTCTACGCTGGTATTTTGTGAGGGCGTGGTCCTCTCAAGCTCTGGTCGTGCGGACCCATTCATGCCATAATATAACTGCAACGTGGCTCTACTACTTATAAAAATCATCAGCGTTACATGCCCTTGCGCACTCAGTATCCATTATCTACTTACATTAAGCGCGTACACTGACCTGAGTTGCATTATTGAATTACGTTTCGATCAGGAAGTCAGCGCTGTCAAAATGCAGATTCGCCAAAATGACGCAAGCGGATCACAAAATAATCGAAGCTTAAATCATGCTATTCAAGTTTCCGAACGATTCCACATTATATGTGTGTGTATATATAATAGGATCTTCGATTAGTATATTAGCTGAACAACGTGTCTGACTATATAAATTAATATAGAAATTAATTTCACTTAAATATATAAACAATTTAAGCAGCAGAGTCATTTATTTAAAATACACAAATTAATTTAAAATTGTATTTAAGAATTCGTTCTCTGTTTCGTTCTTTAGCTTGGTGGATGGCTGGGAAAATGTTTTCACGGTGAGTTTTTTCAGCAGTTGCTTTTAATAAAAAGTGAGAAGAAAGTCAGAAAAAAAATTTGCTAACATCTTTCAATGGTCCATAGGTCGTCAAGGCAAATGACGACGGTGCGCTAGTTGCCAATATTTGTTTCGCACAAATAAACTGAAATAAACTGGGACCGATATTGGATAGCTAGAGCATAAATTTATTACAAACGTAGTCATCGACGTCATAATTACTTTAGCTTTTGATTATAAATTTGTGTTCCGATTTACGTAAAAAAAAACTTTAAGCTTCATTATCTTAGTTTTGCAGTGGTATGCTGGGCCTTGGATATTATTTTATAAATCATCAGATTCTAAGCCGATGGTGGCACCTACTTAATGATTTTATTTAAATTTAGATGTCTTATAACTTTTAAATCTTCAAGAGTCATTCTTGTAGGGATTATAGAGCTTCAATTATTTGAAAGTTTTGCAGTGCTATGGTTAACTTTGGATGTTTTTTATAAATCATCGGATGCCGATAGTGGCAGGTACTCAGTATTTATATTAACACGTTTGATTGGATACTTTTTAACTTCTAAAACCTCACGAATAATTTTAAATCACTTGAATAGAGGCTGTTTGATTTAATGTTTGCATGTGAAAATGAAAACAAATTTTATAATATACACCAAATGGTGGATCGTAGCGCCATTGAATTTCTTCCTTGTAAGACACCTTATAACCTGTCTATCACAATAACATTGACTTGATTTGATTTGAATCATCCGGGATTTCAGACATATTCCAATAATAGGCATTAATAGACTATAGAATACATATTAATAAATATTCAGACACGGATTTCTGTGTAGCTTTGTACTAAATTAAGTTTAAACGTAATCATTATCTATTACATCTCTACTCTTCATAGTATAAAACAAAGTCGCTTCCCGCCGTCTGTACGCTTTGAAATCAAAAGTTTGATACTTAACTTTGCATTTTTGATATAATGTAGTTTCAATGACACAAAACCAATATGTAAAGGTTTTTGTGTCCGCAAACCCCGGCAAGGGTTAAAAAAAATGTCAAAAGTGTTCTTTAGCGATTACGGAACAAATTAGACAAAAATGTTCTTAAAATATCTGTAGAACTTAAAATTTTACATAAAAAGGCTTATGATTTTATTCCTCCGTTTAAAATTAACCGAGTTAGGGAGGTTTTAAATTTAAGGGATGAACATAAATTTAAAAAAGTCATAGTAGACAAATATGTTATTTTTTTTAAATTGCTTAAAAATGTAACTAAAAGGTTACATTTTAAAATTTAAATACTAATATTTTTGAGATACAAATATTTTTTATTGTTAAAAAAATTATAACTTTGAAAATTTCAATTTGTTATATTTTTTTAGTTGTTTTATTCAATGTGTAGTGTTCGCGTGAATATAAGAAATCATTATTTTTTGCCATATTCAGATTCCTCATAAAATTTACTAAATTGAAAATTTAAAAAAAAAAACCCAGTATATTTCGGCAGGTGTGAATGTATGCAGGTATAAAACCTTTTTAAAATCATACACTATCGTATTAAGTCCCGAGTCAAAAAGAGAGGACTATTGCTTACTCGTATACTACGTATGCTTAGTCGTATATTACTATACGAGGTCCGAAGAAGAGTGAGAAGGCATAATCGAAGAATCATTTCTCATCATTATAGAATCGAATCATCAATTCTCGAATTCTCTATTTTACGATCTGTTCATTAAAATAGATCAGCTTATTTTTTTCAAGTATTTTTAATTAGTTTTTTACATTATTATTTATTAAAAATAATCAACTTAATTTTAGCTGTTCCGATGATAACAAATATATTATATCGATTCCAAATTTCATGATTCGTAAAAAATTACTTGACATGTTGGGATTGATTTTAAAACTTAACATTTTTTATAAATATTTCGTTTAAAAATCGTATTTAGTTTCATTTTATCCTAATGTCAAATTATATACGAGATTATTATCTTCTAAACCTATTTGCGTTGTTAATGCGTTTTTGCAACTTTGGCCATGACAACTTTTGTAAAGTTTAGTGTCAAAATTTTGATTTCAGACTTTATTTGACTGGACTTAACCGATTTTGATGAGGTTTTCGTCGATAGACAGAATGATTTAAGGGGAAGGTATGTATAATACATGCATATTATATAATTCTTCTGTCCGTGTGTATGTGACTCAACTCCCCCTAAACGGCTGGACCGATTTTGATAAAATTTTGTGTATGTGATTTAATTGATTAGAGAATGGTTTAGATTTACAATTGGAACCGGTAGGTGGCATTTTTGTGGAGATCCAGAAATCAACTGTGTGAAGCCGGAACGGATCGCTAGTATGATATATTTTGTATTTATTAGTGTAATTGTCGGCCTGAATACTGTCTGGCTTGGTCGTCTTCATACGGATAAAGTAGAAGTCATATTTGAAAAAGTGGCGAAAGATAGAAAGATAGACGACATAGCAGAAGAATTGAGGATTGATCATAAACGTTAGTCTGACTATACAAAAAAGCTCTATATTTGGGTACCACACGAGCTCACTGAAAGAAACCTAATGAATTGTGTACTCATTTGCGATTCTATGTTTAAACGTAAACTGCCGTGTAGTGGCGGTTAAGAATATCCACTACCCCATATCTTCCCGTGGGTGTCGTAAAATGCGACAAAGGGAAACAGGCAGGAGATGGGCAGCAGCATCTTCCTGATAACAGCAAAAATACAATAAAAAAACTGAGGTTGCCAACCCGCTCGCCAAGCTTGGCAACTATGGCAAATACCCCCCAAATGGATAAAGTTACAAAGAGATGGTCCTCAGTTCCCGGCGGCCCCGCTAGTCCTGGCTACGGTGGCGACCATGGTAATGGCGGGGCAGGGGGTGCTAAGAATCTCCGGTGGAGGTTCGGTGGCCACCTACGACGACTCGACCTGGCAACATACAACGCACGCACCCTGAGGACTGACGAGAAGATCGTGGAGCTGGAAGAAGAGATAGACAAGTTACGCTGGCATATTATAGGATTATCCAAAGTCCGAAGAGAGGGGGAGGAAACGGTAATCCTCGAATCCGGCAACTTGCTCTATTACCGGGTGGGCGACCATCTGTCCCAAGGAGGTGTCGGATTTATCGTGCACAAGTCTCTCGTTAACAACGTTGTAAAGATTGAGAGTGTGTCGGCGAGGGTTGCGTACCTTATACTCAGAATCACCAAACGGTATTTGCTGAAGGTCATACAGGTTTACGCACAAACCTCGGCACACCCCGATGAGGAGGTGGAAGAAATGTGCGAGGATATCTCTAGAGCCATACATTCATCCAAAACCCAATATACGGTGTTAATGGGAGACTTCAATGCAAAACTAGGCACAAGAGAGAATGGTAAGCTGAAAGTAGGGATATTTGGAATAGGGCAACGGAACTCAAGGGGCCAGTAGCTGGCCGACTTCATGGAGAAAGAGGGACTCTTTATGATGAACTCTTTCTTCAAGAAGCGGCCACAGGGGCCAGTAGCTGGCCGACTTCATGGAGAAAGAGGGACTCTTTATGATGAACTCTTTCTTCAAGAAGCGGCCACACAGGAAGTGGACCTGGTCGAGCCCCGACGGATCGACAAAAAATGAGATTGACTTCATTATGATGACCAGACGACAACTGTTCAGTGATGTCTCAGTGATCGCGAGGGTGAAAACTGGCAGCGATCACCGAATGGTTAGAGGCACACTGAACCTAAACGTTAAGTTGGAGAGGTCTCGTCTAATTAAGTCAACGCTCCGTCCCCCTTGTGCTCAAATCCAAAGTCCCGAAGCCTTTCAGGTCGAGTTACTAAATCGTTTTCAGTGCCTAGAAGACTGTAATGAAGTGGACGATATGAATGACAAACTCGTGGAAACTGTCCATGCGGTCGGAGCTAAGTTCTGCAAGATCCGCCGCAGAAGAACACAAAAACTCTCCGAATACACTCTTAATCTCATGGTTGTTAGATGGGAGATGAAGCGACATTCTTCAACAGATTTGACAGCATACAGGCAATTGAACAGACAGATCTCCAAATGCATGCGGCGGGACTTCGGCAACTTCAATTCAGCTCGTGTTGAAGAAGCGATCGAGCGGAACCAGGCCAGAGATCTATCTGCCAGAAAGAGCCAACTGTTAAAGCTGAAGATAGAGTGTGGCAGCATCGTTTCCGGGGCTCCTGAGATTTTGAGTGAGATTGAGAGGTTCTATGGGCAGCTGTACACGTCATCGTTGGAACCACACGCGAGTGTGATTAATGATCCAAGAGCGAGTCTTATCCGACATTATTCCAATGATATCCCGGACGTCAGTCTGAGCGAGATTAGAATGTCTCTCTAGCACCTTAAAAACGTCAAGGCCCTAGGCGAGGATGGAACTACAGCGGAACTTCTGAAAACGAGTGGAAAACCGGTACTTGAAGTCCTTCTGAAGCTCTTTAATTCCGTCCTCCTTGGTGGCATTACACCGGAGGCGTGGAGAAGAAGTGCGGTGGTCTTGTTCTTCAAGAAAGGCGACAACGCTCTCTTGAAGAACTACACACCGATTTCCCTTCTGAGCTGCGTCCACGTGCTGTTTTAGAGAGTCATTACGAATCGTCTCGCGCGCAGACTTGACGACTTCCAGCCTCTCGAACAAGCCGGTTTCCGAAAATGCTTTAGCACCATAGACCACATACATACCCTTTGGCAAATTGTACAGAAGTCAGAGGAGTACAATTTGCCACTATGTCTGGCGTATGTGGACTATGAGAAAGCCTGTGATTCCTTCGAAATTTGGGCGGTGCTGCAGTCCCTTCAGCGGTGCCAAGTTGACTGTCCATATATCGAAGCGCTGAAGTGCTTGTACAGTAGGGCTACGATGGCTATCCAAGTACAGAACCAGAATACGAAACCTATCCAATTGCAGAGAGGTGTAAGACAGGGAGACGTCATATCCCCGAAATACTTCACCGCTGCATTGGAAGACATTTTCAAGCTTCTGGACTGGAAAGGATACGGTATCAACATCAATGGCGAGTACGTCACTCACCTTCGATTTGCCGACGATATAGTCCTTATGGCAGAATCGCTGGAGGACCTAAGCACTATGCTCAATGACCTCAATAGTGCTTCCCAACGGATAGGTCTTAAGATGAACATGGAGAAAACAAAGATCATGTTTAATGTCCATGTCACACCTACACCGTTAGTTGTTGGGAGCACTAAGCTCGAAGTTGTTGACGAGTGTGTTTACCTGAGACAAATAGTCCGACTAGGTAAGTCCAACTTCGACCGAGAGGTCAATCGACGGATTCAACTCGGTTGGGCAGCGTTCGGGAAATTACGGCACATCTTCTCGTCAGGTATACCTCAAAACTTGAAAACGAGACTGTACAACCAGCTCGTGTTGCCAGTGATGACATACGGAACTGAGACGTGGTCCTTTACTAATGGCCAAATGAAGAAGCTCAAGGTCGCTCAGCGAGCTATGGAGAGGGCTATGCTCGGAGTTTCTCTGTATGATAAACTCAGAAATAAGGATATCCGCAGTAGAACCAGAGTGACGGACATAGCCCAACGGATTAGTAAGCTGAAGTGGCAATGGGCCGGCCATATAGCTCGAAGAACTGACAACCGATGGGAAAAAATGGTTCTCGAGTGGTAGCCTCGTACCGGCAGGCGAAATGTTGGGCGTCCCCCCACTAGATGGAGTGACGACCTGGTAAGATATGCAGGAAGTCGATGGATGAAGGTGGCTCAGGACCGTGCTTTGTGGCATTCCTTGGGGGAGGCCTATGTTCAGCAGTGGACTTGTGAAGGGCTGTAATGGAATGGATCGTTGAAACATAATGAAGCCGAACCACTTTTGAAAAGTTTGATCACTGGTGTTAAAAAGTGAATCATTTGTGTGTGATCACCATCGCCATTCAATCAAGTGATTCACTTTCTAAAGTGCGAAAAAGATCATAGTCCAAGAGTAGTCAAGTTCGCAATAAGGGTGATGTTATGCATATGGTGGGATTGGAAAGGCAACGTTTATTATTAGCTTTTACCGCGGGGCAAAACCATCGATTCGGATCTCTACTGCCAACAACCAATGAGACTCAAGCAGGAAATTTAAAAAAATACGGTCGGAGTTGATCAACAGAAAAGAAGTGGTCTTTCATCATGATAATGCCAGACAACAAACATCTTTGGCCACTCAGTAAAAATTGAGAGAGCTTGGTTGGGAAGTATTAATGCATCCACTTTACAGTCTTAACCTTTCACCTTTAGATTTTCACCTGTTTCGGTCTCTTGAGATTTCTTTGGGTACTGCTAGGTTAACATTAAGAGAGGACTGTCAAAACCACTTGCCAATTTCTACAGCAACAGGATCATGTGTGTACTACATACATGATAGTAAAATGTATTCGAACGAAATGACACATATATATTATTGAATAAAACTATTTTTTACGGATTTTATCGCGTTTAATTTACTTATTTTATATTCCCGACGTTTTGGTTGCTTTCCAGCAACCGTGGTCACGGGGGACTGAGGTGATTGACGTCCCGATGTCAAAGTTAACCCGGAGTACCTTCAGCTTTTTAATTATTAATTTTGGTCCGATCTACGCAGAATGAACTAACTGTGTCTTGAAGTCTTACAGTGTTATGCTTGGGTTTAGTTTTAATTTTATGAATTACAGGATCCCAAGCAGGTGGTAGTACCCAGCCTCCCTCTCTATTGAAATTAGGATGTTTTTTAATTTCAATAGCCTCACGTATCATCCTTGGCAGGAATCGATGTTCTTTCGCGAGGACTTGTGGTTTATCAAATCTAATGTAATGACGGGGGCCGTCTAGGATATGATCACAAACTGCAGACTTCCCGGAACGTTGGTGCTTCACTTCAGCTATGTGTTCTTTTACGCGGGTTTTTATTGATCGTTTTGTTTGCCCTATATATGAGAGACCACACTCACAATCAAGCTTGTATACTCCTGCATCTTGTAGAGGAATATTGCACTTGACGGATGGTAAGAACTGACTAATCTTCTTCGGCGGCTTGAAGAATGTTCTAATAGAAGCTCGCTTCAAGATGTAGCCAATCTTGTCTGTGACACCTCTGACATATGGTAGTACAGCAGGCACACGCTCGACTGTGGCCGGCTTCACTCGGTCACTGTGACGTAGGCGCGGAACCCGAAGCTTGTTGTCGTGCAGAACCTGCTTGACGTGCTGAAGCTCGGCGGCCAGGTGTTTGCTGTCACAGATCCCTCGTGCTCTCTGCAACAAAGATTTGCCCACGGTAGCTAACTGTGAAGGGTGATGGTGGGATTCACCGTTTAAGTATCGGTTTGTATGGGTCTTTTTTCTATACACAGTGTGACCTACGGTGTTATTAGGATTTCGAATGACTAACACATCTAGGAAAGCTAAAGAATTATTTGCCTCTAACTCCATAGTAAATTGAATTTTAGAGTTTATGGAATTAAGATGTTCTAAAAATGCAGTTACTTTGTCTGATGGTAAAATTGTGAAAGTATCGTCTACGTACCGCTTGTAAAAACTTGGAGTTACTGGTGCAGTAAGCAGGGCTTTCTCCTCAAAGTCCTCCATGAAAATATCGGCGACAATGGGAGATACCGGTGAGCCCATCGCAACACCATCTACTTGCTTGTAAAACTGTTCCTTCCACAATAGGTAGCCAGATGTAAGGCAATGTCTGAGTAATACTGCATATTCTGCTGCCATGTTGTTTTCCTCTAGTTTCCTAGTTATAATTGAGATGCAGTCTTCAACAGGTAGGCATGTAAATAGAGACTGAACATCAAAACTGACCATAGTTTCATTATCAGTAAGACATAGGTCTTTTATCTCACTGACAAAATGGTATGAATCCTTAGTGTGTGCTCTTGTATGTCCTCTGAGTGGTGATAGTACTTTTGCTAAGTGTTGAGCCAATCTGTAAGTTGGCGAATCGATCTGACTCACTACTGGACGTAATGGAGCGTTCGGTTTGTGTATTTTTGGTAACCCATACAACTTCGGCGGTTTGGCACACGTAGGTATTATCGAATTTACGTCTAGATTCAATTTCTCGGAGAATTTCTTTATTAGATCGCTAGTTGTTTTAAGCGTATTAGTTGTAGGATCTGTTTTGACCTTTACGTACGTACTTTCATCCGATAAAAGTTGTTGTATTTTAAAATTGTAATCCGACGTATCCATTATAACCGTAGCATTACCTTTATCTGCGCGGAGAATCGTAAGATCTGGTCTGTTGCGTAAGTTTTTCAATGCAGTAAATTCATCTTTGGGAAGATTTAATTTTGGCGCTGAGCTTCGACGTAACAAGGACGAAATGTCTTGACGTATAGCCTCTAAATCTTCTTTACCTAGGCTAGTTCTTACCATCCGTCAAGTGCAATATTCCTCTACAAGATGCAGGAGTATACAAGCTTGATTGTGAGTGTAGTCTCTCATATATAGGGCAAACAAAACGATCAATAAAAACCCGCGTAAAAGAACACATAGCTGACGTGAAGCACCAACGTTCCGGGAAGTCTGCAGTTTGTGATCATATCCTAGACGGCCCCCGTCATTACATTAGATTTGATAAACCACAAGTCCTCGCGAAAGAACATCGATTCCTGCCAAGGATGATACGTGAGGCTATTGAAATTAAAAAACATCCTAATTTCAATAGAGAGGGAGGCTGGGTACTACCACCTGCTTGGGATCCTGTAATTCATAAAATTAAAACTAAACCCAAGCATAACACTGTAAGACTTCAAGACACAGTTAGTTCATTCTGCGTAGATCGGACCAAAATTAATAATTAAAAAGCTGAAGGTACTCCGGGTTAACTTTGACATCGGGACGTCAATCACCTCAGTCCCCCGTGACCACGGTTGCTGGAAAGCAACCGAAACGTCGGGAATATAAAATAAGTAAATTAAACGCGATAAAATCCGTAAAAAATAGTTTTATTCAATGTGTAGTGTTCGCGTAAATATAAGAAATCATTACATATATATTATCATTAAATGTGATGAGATTTTGAAAAAAAAAAAGAAATACCTTGAATTTGTACACAAAATAAGAAGAAACTTTTTCCCCTACCTAATATACATATATGTTATTCATATCTATCTTTGTGCAAAAATAGATTTTGGTATATTAGTTTTAGGGCTGCTTTTTCAAACGTCAGATAAAAGTTATCAAAATAATTAACATAAATAAAATAAAAATGGCAGTTGGATAAAAAATATACAATTGGTTTAATTATATATTCATTCAGTCAGGTTATATTTTATTTGATGGAAAACTTTTATCTGGCGATTGATAAATCGGCCTTAAGAGTAGACTTTAACAACATTTTGATAAATTACCATGAAAGTCAGAACATACAACACAGGCCATCTGTGGACCAAAGGGGAGTATCCATAGCGTTTTTCCTCATAGAGAACTATCTGTCATCTTTTGCGGGGGAAAATCTGCGCACACAAAAATAGTCGTCTGTCACTACGGAACTCATACATAACAAGTAAAACAATAAACTAACAATTTCACACACACATAGATACATTATAAAAGTATCGCTCAGTGACAGCGCAACTCGGACACAGACTCGGATCAGTCGCTCGGCCGATCTGCATATTGCATGAGGGGAGCGGCCTGTGTTGGTAAATAAATCCGAAACAACATGACCGATATTATTGTAATTTATAAGTATAAAAAAACCCAATGTGATTATATTATTGTGATATTATATTTATAAGTAATAAATTAAAGATAAGCATGGATGAAATAGTGAAAGCATTGAAAAGTATGAGATTAGGTAAGGCTGCAGGGTATGACAGGATTACCGTCGAGATGCTGAGGGCTGGACAGGGCCTGGTGGCTAGTCAGCTGTACCGCCTTTTCAATCTGTGCTGGCGAAATGGGCAAGTACCGGGAGACTGGTGCAAAGCCGTAATTGTGCCATTGTACAAGGGAAAAGGGTCACGGCAGGACTGCATAAATTACCGCGGTATAAGCCTTCTCAGCGTCGTCGGTAAATTGTATGCGAAAGTGTTGATTGAAAGGATTGTGAATGAAACAGACAAGAAAGTATGGGATGCACAAGCGGGATTTAGAAAGGGAATGGGATGTACGGATCAGGTCTTTTCCTTGCGGTGCATAGCCGAAAAGTATTTGGCTAAAAACAAGAAAGTCTACTGCGCGTTCGTAGATCTAGAAGAGGCCTATGATAGAGTGGTGAGGAATGAATTGTGGTCAGCACTGTCCGTAAACGGTGTGAGCAGTGTCCTCATACGAGCAATGCAATCTCTTTATAGGGATTCTAGTGCTTGTAAATATATACGGGGCATACACTGAATGGTTTAATATCGAAAAAGGTGTTAGACAGGGATGTGTAGCGTCACCGTGGCTGTTTAATCTGTTCATGGACAATTGTTTGACAGATTTAAAAGAGAATGAAAGTGGGTTGAGAATGAATGAGTTACTCGTCAAATGTTTTCTCTATGCTGATGACCAAGTATTACTTGCGTCTTCGGCCGAGGAGTTGCAGGAGATGGTAACTGCTATGAGTGGAGCTTTTGTTAGAAAGGGAATGAAGATGAATGTAAGGAAGACGAAAGTGATGGTGTTTGAAAAAGATGAGGCAGTGACAGACCGCAACATTGTGATTGAAGATGAACAAATTGAACAGGTGAAAGAGTTTGTGTATCTGGGTTCAAAGTTTACAAGAGATGGAAAGTGTGAGAGTGATATCGAAAGAAGAGTGAATGCAGGAAACATGGTGAATGGAGCTTTGCACTCCTTTATGAGCAGTCGGAAGGTGTCTAACAAGGCTCGTTTGGCTGTGCATGAGGGGGTGTTGGTTCCGACACTCATGTACGGAAGTGAAACTTGGGTATGGCAGAAGAAACATGAAAGCAGAATAAATGCAGTTGAGATGTGAGCATTAAGAAGTATGATAGGAGTTAAACTGAGTGACAGGCTAAGAAATAGTGAGATAAGGAAACGTTGTGGTCTGAAAGAAGATGTAGTGACAAAAATTGAGAAAGGTATGCTGAGATGGTTTGGCCATGTCGAGAGAATGAATGAAGAACGATTGACGAAAAAAGTGTATAAAGCGAGTGTGAATGAAAGTGTTGGAAGGGGTAGACCTAGGCGGACATTTCTAGACCAAATCAGGGACGTCTTGAAAAAAGGCCAGGTCAAGAGTACCCTAAACCGTAGAGCATGTATGAAGGGAATAATGAAAGTGGACGAAGCAAAACAAGTATGTAAGGATCGTAGCAAGTGGAAAGAACTGGTCTTTGCCTACCCCCAAGGGAAAGAGGCGTGATTATATGTATGTATGTAAATTAAAGTTAACGCCATCATTTTGTAAATTTGACGTGATACAACACAATTTGGTATTTTTGTAGAACGTCAATTCAGTCGTGAATCTAGATTTAGCGAGCAGTGTAGCTGCGTCAAGATTTATTGTACGCATAGGACCACGTATATGGCGACTACCCTCCGGTCCGCCGGTGGCACGTGTACGTCTATGGGCACATATATTATGTGTTTTTTGACGGGGAAGGTTTTTACGCTATTTTTGTAAATTATCACTAGATAGCGCTACAGCACATCAACTTCTATACCATTCAATCGATCGCCAAGAAAATTTGTACATACACGCATGACAAACACGTTTGCCGCGTTTTGATCGTAGATTTATATATTTCAACTGATCATTGTTGAATAATCTTAATTTTGAAAACGAAGAAAAGACAATACAACACACTACACAACGAGTAATACATATATAGCAAAAGTCTTTATCCAAGTTGTGTTGGTTCTGTTTTTGCATAAATCGTGAATACACGGACAGACAAAGGTTCTAAAAATTATTGATTTGGCTTCAGAATACTTTACGTTAATAGTCCTTGGGACAAATTTCTACAAAGTATTAGAATTACAAAGACAAGTTTTCTAAGATTTTTTTTAATTAGTATAAGCTAATTCTTATCTACAATCTCACCTGGTAGAAAGTGATAAATTTATAAATTATGTATTGATTCCATTCTAAAACAATTCTTTATTTTAAGTCAGTGGTAAAATTGCCTTGAAAGGAAATTTAAAAAATAATGGTCTATTTTCCTAAGTATTACTAAGTCACTTGGGAAACTGTCCGCTGAAAGTAAATCGAAAACAATTCCAAAGCCTGATTCTTACTTCAAGACTTAATTAAGGTATTTTTCTTTTCACTTTATTACCTACTGCAATTTTGACATACCATACAATACTGCTACTATAATTAATTCATCAACTATTTTTTTAAGTACATAGATGAATAAAGGCCTTTCCCAGATGGCTCTAAAAGACATTTATTCCATTATGCATCCATTTCAGGTTATCAAAGTCCACAGCTTAACCTATGTTAAGCTGACCTTTGATAACCTGATGGTGACCTATGTAACCATCATAAAGTGCTACAAGTGGGAAGATTTGCCATAGTTGCCACGCTTGGTAGACAGGTTGGCAATCTCAGTTATTTTTATTATTTTGTGTTGTAATCTGGAAGATGCTGCTACCTATCTCCAGTTTCATTTCCCTTTGATGCGTCTAACGACACTAATTCTCATGTGTTAATAAGTGTTACAGTTTACTCCAAAAGTTATGTGATCGACAAAATTGGGATTTAATGTTGGGGGTTTAGTGGAAGGCGTCGTGCTGTGGTGCTAACTCTTGATTTGAAGTATTCTGTACGGCTTATGACGCCGCGGACACATTATTTGCCGCAGTTACCGATCACCATTTGATACACAAGGAAAGTTAATTTATCCTAAACATTGTCTTAAAAACTATTTTGTAAAAATGAGTGGTCAAATTTTTAATTGGTTGCGAAAAATGCAGCAAAAACAAATTATTACTGACGAAATTGAAGTAGAGCAAATTATTTCTGACATTGAAGAGAGAGAGTATTTAAGTTTACATGAGTATCGGACCGTACCAGATGTTGTCGTGTAGCCACAGCTAAGTATGACAACCCCTATGATGCCTCTGAACCCTCAGCTGCTCCTGCTGATCCCGTTGACGCTTCGAGTGCGTGGTGCAGCGCAACGACTCACTGGTGCGAGTGCAGCACGCCCTGCGCTGTGTTCTTTTAGCCACGTGCACGTGCCACATGGTAGCTAAGTATGGCGTGTGCTGGGTTGTTTTAATAGCCACGTGCGCTTGCCTTATGCCTTCCGCAATAACGAGGTGTGAGTGACGTGTTGACATTTGCTATGTGAGCAATCCCAGCGGTCTATTGATGAATACTGGTGAGTCGTATCTACCCATTTTTATGATTCTGGTGCCGAATGAGAGCCTCATCAAGGATTTGATGCGGCAAAGTTTAGTAGTAAAAGTGTAAATAATATTGTACATTTAACCGGAATCGGTTATGTTAGTATGCAAAGTACCATACAAATACTCCCACGATCATGTGAGGAAGATCCCCGATCACCAAGTTCCTCGAAAATTAGATGGCATATTTGATGACAGCGGTAGTAAGACAAAATCTGACTAAGAATGGCGTGTTTACTCATACTCAAAACCTTAGACCGCACCTCATGAGTAAATGTGGCGATGGTCCTGTAGGAAATCGTTGGTGCGATTTCTGTCTGTGTTGGTGCACAGAGCGCTTCATGTGTTGTAGCACATATTGCGCTAGAGTTTCAAGAATCGATGGTGTGATTCTAGTCTGTGTTGGTGCACAGAGCATCTCGTGTGTTGTAGTATATTTGGCGGCAGATATGTAGAGAATTGTTGGTACGATTCTGGTATATGTGGCGGCAGATATTTAGAGAATCGTTGGTGCGATTCTGGCGTGTGTTGGTGCACAGAGCCCCTCATTTGTTGTTGCATATGTGGTCGCGGTTATGTGGAGAACAGTTGGTGCGATTCTGGCATATGTGGCGGCAGATATGTAAGGAATCGTTGGTGCGATTCTGGCCTGTGTTGGTGCTCAGAGCTCCTCATGTGTTGTTGCATATGTGGCGGCGGATATGTGGAGAATCGTTGGTGCGATTCTAGCATATGCGACGTCGGATATGTAAGGAATCGTTGGTGTGGTTCGGGCCTGTGTTGCTGCACAGATTTCAATGAAATTTTAACGAGTTGAGTATTCATTCATCATCATCATCATCATAACAGCCCTTTACAAGTCCACTGCTGAACATAGGCCTCCCCCAAGGAATGCCACAAAGCACGGTCCTGAGCCACCTGCATCCATCGACTTTCTGCATGTCTCACCAGGTCGTCACTCCATCTATGGAGGGTCGCCCTACACTTCGCCTATCGGTACTAGGCTGCCACTCGAGAACCTTTCTTCCTCATCGGTTGTCGGTTCTTCGAGCTATATGGCCGGCCCATTGCCACTTCAGCTTACTAATCCGTTGGGCTATGTCGGTAACTCTGGTACTACTTTGGATATACTCATTTCTAAGTTTATCACGCAGAGACACCCCGAGCAAAGCCCTCTCCATAGCTCGCTGAGCGACCTTGAGCTTCCTCATACGTCTAGCAGTAAAGGACCACGTCTCAGATCCGTAAGTCATCACTGGCAACTTGCACTGTTTTTACAATGTCGTTTTCAGGTTTTGAGGTATGTCTAACGAGAAGATGTGTCGTAGTTTCCCGAACGCTGCCCAGCCGAGTTGAATCCGTCGATTGACCTCTCGGTCGAAGTTGGACTTACCTAGTCGGACTATTTGTCCAAGGTAAACATACTCGCCAACAACTCGAGCTTAGTGCTCCCAACAACTACCGGCATAGGTGTGACATGGACGTTAAACATGATTTTTGTTTTGTCCATGTTCATCTTAAGACCTATCCGTTGGAATCACTATTGAGGTCATTGAGCATAGTGCTTAGGTCCTCCAGCGATTCTGCCATAAGGACTATATCGTCGGCAAATTGAAGGTGAGTGATGTACTCGCCACTGATGTTTATACCCTATCCTTTCCAGTCCAGTAGCTCGAAAACGTCTTGCAGCAGTGAAGAGTTTCGGGGATATAACGTCACCCTGTCTTACACCTCTCTACAGGTGGATAGGTTTCGTACTCTGATTCTGTATTCGGATAGCCATCGTAGGTCTACTGTACAAACACTTCAGCACTTCGATATACCGACAGTCTGTAGTACACATATAGACAGTATTCATTGCTGATGACTTATGGTAAAGAGTAACAAAATTGTTAGAATTACTATGTTGCAACTTGTTGATCGGACGTTTCACAATAAAGCATGTTGTGAAGGAAGCACTGTGTAAGAAACCTTAATAACAGGGCATTGTCATAAATAGTTGACTTTTGTACTTAGACTTAGGAGAAGTAAAATACCATTTGGAATCGACTTATTTCTATGGGCAGCATATTTTGTCCACAGGCACTGCAACCGAGGACGGATGGTAGTCAGTGATGGCCGTGTCGTGGATTGATGGTGCTATAGTGCAACAAGCAGCGCCATCTAACAATTTAGTTTTGCGAACTAATAATATGTACCCACTCATGTTAGGATGAACGAGCGGACGAATTGGTGTTTATTACAGGAATGCATAAAATACACGCCCGATGACGGTCGTACGTCAGGATGGCGGTGTCGGAGCATCTATAAAATACTCGGTTGGATCGAGGTGGAAATGAGGGTATATCGAGAAACCCCCCACTTGTTTGTGCAGTATAAAGTTCACTGTAGGTGACGTGCGCGAGAGATTCCGCTCAAGCCATTCAACGAGTGTGGTCATTCTACTAGTGCTAATATAGTGTCGTGGTTCTGTTCGTTGTTGTAATTCTTCTAGTGCAGTCAAGGAGGATTTGTGTTGCTGAGAGGCTGCCCTGTGTTGCACTGAGATGGGTGGGGTTGCTGTTGGTTTGCATATTTTGGTGTTATCATGTAATTACGTTCCTCACATTACACTGGTGTGTGATTGTGGCGGAGGCGTGTTACGGTGATCGAATTGTAATTGCTCTATACTTAATGTATAGTGCGTTTACGCTGTCTTACTACTGATAATGATTAACTGCGTAAGCAAGAGAGCAAGTTGAACAACCACTCTCACACTTTTATTATTTTTAACAGTTAACGCTATCCTGATGCATTTCCGAGACCACAATCTGTTGTAATCTCCGATTAAAAAAATAATAGCACATAAAAAAGTTATAATAATAGCATATAGAATAGTTACACTATCGTATTAGGATTACCTGTAAAGATAGTCGTAAGTGTTGTAATAAATAAATAAATATATTATCATTAAGGGTGGATTCGACCAAACTTAGTATAAGTCTTATCCTGAGAATAAAATCACTAATTGGACGTGGGTATGCAAAAAGGATCCAACCCGAGTTTGTGTCAAAAATATTGACTTGAAGAATGTTTGTGGTCTATACTAATGTGACGTAACAATTTTAGCAAAAGTAACACAAATAAGAAGAACAATTACAAACAGACAGAAACCATACCGATAATTTGAGTTTATGATATTTGAAGTATGGATACTTCAAATATCATAAACTCACATTAACTTATCGCGGTTTGGATCCTTTTTGCATAACTACGTCCAATTACTCTCGAGTTAGAGAACTTTCATTTTACCAAATCTTAACCCAGGTATGAGAATCTATCCGAGAGTAAATTGTTATACCACCAAAATTCATGGAGTAAACAAGTTAGCCCAGAGTATTTCAATGGCAGCTGCTACATTGTAACAGCTGTTTTCGTATGCTTTGTTGAAGAAGTAGTTGAAGTTTTTTTACGTGGTAGAGTCATGCTGCAGCTATATTAGTAGTATAGTTGTAGCACGAATGGGTCGGCTCGACCGGGGAAGGACCACGCTCCCACAGAAAAACAGCGTAAAATAGCAGCATAACGCTGCTGTGTTTCATATGGTGAGTGTAGAGAACCGGAGACCCTTTTTACTGGCGAAGAGGCATTCCATCTTAGTCCTCACGGGTGATAATGCATCTGCATCTTGAGTCTTTATTGCGGATAGATGTAGATGTCTATGGGTCACAGTAACCACTTACCATCAGGTGGACTGTGTGCTCGTTTGTCACCCTATCCTATTAAAAAAAGTAGGATATTTTGTCGATGTGCATTTATAATTTCTTGTATTTTTGTGATAATTGTAGGGATTATTTTCTGAAATAATGCAACATTTACGAAATATAGAAGATAAGAATAAGATTAGAAGAATTATCAACTAACAACTCGACTCGTGTTAATATTCTAGTGTTAAGTGACAGTTGACACTAATATAATCCGGCAAAATTAAGTAGACAGAAAATTTTGCATTGCGCTGTATAAACAATTGTATTTCAATTTTAGTTGGCTTACATGTTCATTCATTTTTCATTCACCAAATCTAGAGTAACAATACCCAGTATTAGCTACTCTACGTTTGTTTAGCAAAAATGCAAACGAAGTCATCTGAGAGTAAGACCAAAGTGTAAAATTATTCGAGGGTTGGTTACTTTGGAGTAACATGGTATTTGGTCGAATCCGCCCTAAATGTGATTAGATTTAAAAAAAAATATCTTGAATTTTCATATATTATGTTATTCATATCTATCTTTGTGTAATAATGAATATTAGTTTTAGGGCTGATTTTTCAATCGTCAAATAAAAGTTATCAAAAGAATTAACTATAACATAAACAAATTAAAAATGACAGTTGGATGAAAAAAATATACAATTGTTCTAAATTTATATTCAGTAAGATTATATTTTATTTGATGGATAAGTTTTATCTGGCGATTGAAAAATTGACCTTAGAGTAGACTTTAACAACATTTGACAAATTACCATGAAAGTTGGAACATACAACACAGGCCCCCCCGATGGACCAGAGGGGAGTAGCCATAGCGTTTTTTCCTCATACAGAAGAATCTGTCATGTTTTGCAGGGGGAAATCTGCGCACACAAAAACAATCGTCTGTCACTACGGAACTCGCACATACAATTAAAAAATTAAACTAACAATTTCACACACACATAGATACATTATAAAAGTATCGTTCAGTGACAGCGACAACTCGGACATAGATTCGGATCATTCGCTCGGCCGATCTGCATATTGCATGAGGGGAGCGGCCTGTGTTGGTAAATAAATCCGAAACAACATGACGGATATTATTGTAATTTATGAGTTTAAAAAAATACAATGTGATTATAATTACTTATAAATGAAAGCTAACGCCATGATTTTGTAAATTTGACGTGATACAACACAATTTGGTATTTTTGTAGAATGTCAATTCAGTCGTGATACTAGATTTAGTCTAGCGAGCAGTGCAGCTGCGTCAAGATTTATTGTACGCATAGGATCACGTATATAGCGACTACCCTCCGGTCCGCCGGTGGCCCGTGTACGTCTATGGGCACATATATTATGTGTTTTTTCACGGGGAAGGTTTTTACGCTATTTTTGTAAATTATCACTAGACAGCGCTACAGCACATCAACTTCTATACCATTCAATCGATCGCCAAGAA